>JAEMWC010000093.1:1102500-1207500 GCA_016490735.1 Pachyseris speciosa
CTAATTCCCGAAGAATCAAGAAAACTTTTTGTTCCAGCATGTGTCGCCATACCGGATATCCCAGCATGCCCAAGGAAAAGACATGCAAAATATTTCACTTACTAGGGAGGGGGTAGAGCAAAAACTGTCTCAAGCCCCCAAAACAGCGCCTTAAAAGTAGAAAATAACCAATTTAGCTCAAAAAAACGCACGGTGACCCCCACTTTTTACCTCACAAAACGAAAGTGGTAAGCCTACTCAACACATGGTAATTTTTTCGTAGTTCGCAAAATATATTTAGCCTGTGTTTATGCTCAACTAAAAGAGAGCAGTCGCAGGGCCAAAAATGCCTCCAATGCAATGATTTTGTAATAAATACCACAAAAAAGTAGTTTTTATATCACCAGTTGTTATGTGTTTCAAAGCTTGTGGTTTGTTGTTGCCTTGGTATATGTAAATAGGAATTCTAAGGAAATGTTCAGAGAAATATTCTTCTTTTCTTTTTTGCGAAAAAAATACTAAGTCTCTATTTTTTGCAGCTTTGGACTTAATTATCTCTGAAAAATGCACGGTTACCCCCAATTTTCTTTTCAATTTTCGTTAGCCCTTACCAACATCTACATTTTAGCATAGTGAAAAAAAATATCTTCGTATTGGGAGGCACCGTCCTTAAAATTTGTAAATTACATGGACGATGAACCGAAGAAGCTTTCAAGACGATCTCGACGTTTACACAGGAAGTCACCTTACAAGTATTCCAAATATCAAGAAGACGATTGATTGCCGATCCTAACTTCCTGATACTTTGTGCTAAACATTTCGTAGTTGTTGAAGCTTTCGTTGTCAATAAATATATTTTTATTCATCTCAAATCTCTTTCTGTATTTGAATCATTTTTGTATTCGCTGAGAAAAGGCAATAAAGTTTATGTTTGTCACTCAAGAAACGTGTAATTCATATTAGTCGCGTGTTTATATTGATTGTTCCAAACAACTTAAGCCGTCTATTGTCGTTGTTGAATGGCAGTGGTTTCAAGGATGTCCCAAGGGCTTTTTTACTGCAGAATTCGTGTGCAAATATAGGGCAGTTTGGATCACTAGTTTTGAATAATTAGTGACTAACGGAGCGGAAAACAAGAAAAGTTAGCTAAGAATTTATTTTCTCTCTCATCGCCAAAGCTGAGAGGTCAGATAGCATCGGGATTTTAAGTATTGAAATGGAAGAGAGCGCAGTTTTGTAACAACCAGTCGGGATTGAATAGAGAGTTTTCGGTTAAAATTTCTGTCATGTGTGTGTTTAAGTTGATTAAAGGTTAAATGTACAAATGTTATTTTACCTTTTAGACTTGTAATCACCTTTTAAATTGTATTATTTCTAACTTTTTAACTTATTGTAAATATCCTAATTATTTGACTTATTGATTTTTATAGATCTTATTATGCAAAGCGCTATTGATCTTTTTTTGTAAATAGCGCTATATAAGCAATAATTTATTATTTATTATTATTGAGTTGTGTGAACGGAACTACCGCTTAATAAAAGAACAGTTAGAACCAAGCGATTTTTCGAATAGATGGATCAGTTTAAGTTCTTCTGACTGAGGTTTAATGCCACACAACAAATAATTTCCGACCTGTATTTTAATGCTTTCAACTATAAAGTTACAACATTAGTGCTTGATTCGACTTCCATGTTTGGAAACACCTCACCAAAGAAATAAACTCGACCGATAGAAGTTTGTGAATGATGTGCGTGGAAAGTGGGAGAACATTTATGGTTTCGGAATCAATAGGGTTTTCAATTAACAAATCACTGTTCAATAAAAGCGGACACGTTTGGGCAAGCCTATTGTTTTCATTGTTTAAAGGTACACGCGTGGGGTTAAGGTAATGGAACACGCGCGGGTTATCATCCGTTCCCCTTCGTGTCAGTGCAATCAGCGTGACGGTACGCGCGTGGGGTTAAGGTAATGGAACACGCATGGGGTTGTCTATTCATAACGTCATCGAAGTTAATGTATTCCACCGCAAATTAATGAGAAACCACCGCAAAAAAACGGAGTAAACGGTGCACACTATACTACTACTACCGTAGATGTCTAAACATTTTCCAGCAGCTATTTGATAAGTATGGTCCGTTACCTGACGATCTTTCTTGTAAGGAAATTTATTTGCTTTTATTTGATTTCCCACGTGCTGAGCCTAGGTGTGCCTGCTTGTGGAGGTCTGTTGTGGGTCGTTCCATAGAGCGGTGGACCTCGGTTTGGCGCAAATCGCGCCTTAAGTTAATTGAAAATCGCAAGAATGATGTCTTATGGCTTCTTTTGCATATTGCAGTTCGTGTCAGGTCCATTCTTAAATCCTGGGGTTATATTAGTTTTGATTGTTGTGCAGTGTGCTCGCGCATGGAAACTTCTGAACACTGTTTTGTTTCCTGTCCTAGAGTGATCCGGGTCTGGAATTATTTTGCTCCCTTTCTTCCTCGTCTTCGGGGCTCTCCTTTTGTGTTATCCTTTTCTTCTGTTCTCTTTCCTCTCTCTGATGCTCCGTCTTCCCCTACTCTTCCTATCATTCACTATTTAGTTGCTTCGATCTTTTTTGTTTGGCCAGCCCAAACCCTAACGACTTTCCGAAATAACGTTTTAGATTCTCGCGCCATCATTGATATGATTATTAAAGATGTCAAATTGCGTATCCGCTGTGATGCTTTTGACAGAGTTAGGCTTTTTTGGTCCGCTAATAATATTATTTGCTCTGTCAATGCAGATAACGAGATTGTCTTTAATTTGTAGGTTGTAATACTCCTTCCTCCTTCCTCTCTCGGGGCATATTCTTGTCCGGTTTCTGCAATTTTTCTTTTAACACGTATCAGTGATGTCCTTTGATTAGTGATGTCCTCGGTTGCTTTAAGTGGTGTACTAATTTATGCAATTGTCATTTCGAACTTGATCTTTTGTAATTAGTGCTTTTCTTTTTGCGTTCGTCGTCATATTGTATTGTATTTGCTCTTTTTATCAACGACCCTTTGGCCGTTGTGTAAACAAATTTTATCAAAAAAAAAAAAAAAAAAAACAGCTGTCCATGGCTGCTAATGCTTGGGCTCAATCTTTGCTTTGGTAGATTTAAGGGGTAATGCCCGCTACCTTGTGGCCTTAGTGCCCTTTGAGTGGCTTCAGCTTACTTGAACACATTAAGTTGTGAAGTATCCTTGTCACTCCAGCCACATCCCACAAGCTTTACGTTTTCATTGCTTGTTTTATTGATATGTGGGTACTTGAGCCTAAGCATTAGCTATGCCATGCTGATGAGGCCTAACAAGGCCGAAACAGCGGAGAAGAAGATGTTTTACGCAGGGCAAGGAGTGATCTGAAAGAATTGACTAATTTCATATACTTCTTGGACAAAGACGCAACCGAAGAAGAACAAAAATGGTATTTCAAAACCTTGAGGGGAATACCCAAAAATTACCGACTGTTTCGTTGCAAAGCAGTGCATTTGGCAAAAGCCTCGCGGGATTATCGGTGCCGCTGAACCCCCAGACCAAGCTTCTGCTTGGTGTTGATCGCGTTGAGGGCCAACGAGTACCCCCACTGTCTCTCTTTCCACGGAATGGCGTCAAGCGATTTGACCATTTTCCGGTCAGTAACATGCTTGCACTTTTGCACGTTCTCACTATACTTCTGTGCACGAAAACCACAACTGCTGTAATCAACATCGTGTTGCATTGCCACAGCATCGGTGGGGCCGGTGGTTGGTTGGAACACTTTCAAGATTTCACCCGTTTCGGGGTCGAAAATCAACTGATGGTGCAAAGGATTGTAAGGTCTAGTGTACCGATGGCCAGGGAGAGTCCAACCGCCCTTTGGCGCGGGCAGCTTGCCAATCATGTTGTGAATATCCACCCCGCTTCCATAGTAGTTGCGCAGGGTTTTCTTGAGAACATTTGCGAAACCTCTGTGTTGGGGAAGGGCTTTTCCAAAAGCTATCAGAAACTTTTTGTCGGTGGCAAACTTGGGGACCAACACACCCTGTGAAACAAACCGCGGGTCAAACAAACTTCCGATTCCTTTCCCATAACCCTTCCATTTCATCCATGAGCCGTAGCTGCGGGTGCCTCCTTGTCTTTTGTAATCCGCGTATTGCCACTTGTATTCAGCAACCATTGCCCGCCCCTCTTTTGCTGAAACTTCAGGACCTTTGAAAAGCTTGGGGTCAGAAACAACATCCCACAACTTTTGGAAATCAACGAAAGGGAAAGGAACAGAAAACCCCCTTCCATCCAGGTCTGGCCTGTCTGTTTTGAAGCGAATGTTTGGTCGTACCTTTGTAAAAAGCTGGTCCAATAACTCGCTGCCCACCTTTTGCAACACGGGTGTTGCCTTGCGAAGCCCGTAGTCAATCGCCCTTTTCTGGAGTTGTGGGTTCCGCAGCGCCTCAGAAGCATAATAGCAGCCGGCCTCCACCCCCTTTTTCGCAAGGAATGGAACCCCATGGTGAAGAAACAAATCCATCGCTGTTCCAGCAATGTCTATGCCAATTCCTTTGCCCTCTGCAAGAGAGGGCCCCGCTAGTTTCCCTTCTTTAAGAACATACTTTTTTGTCTTGCACAGCTTGCGCACTTTGCTTTTATCCTTTTTCGCCCATTTTTTGTTGTGACCACCTGTTCTGACCCAGGGACATTGGGAGTCCACTTTCTTTCTTTCAAACAATAGACATCCACCATCACGGTATATTTTCAAAATAATTTTTCACAACTTTCTCATTCTTCTCTACATCTGGGGAAAACATCTGGAGAATATCTGGGTAGCTTTCCCCCTTGTTGCGCTCGTTGAGAAACAACAAACAATAGTACCCACACCTCACACTTCCGATCCACTGGATTTGGTTGTCATTCCGAAGAAAGGTTTTGTGGCCCAACTTTCGCATTTCTTGCTCCCACTCGTCTGGGGGTGGAAGACCAAAGGAATCGAAATATTCCATGTCCTTTCCCTTCCAACAGCAAACCCAGTGTGTGCCCAAACTTCCGAAATCGTCCAGGTTGATTATGCAGGGTGAATGGTGCAGAGGTTTGGCCTCGTTGCGGGAGAAGATTCCTTTGAGGGGGATGTCAAGATATTCAGATCAATTCATCAGATCGACGTTGGAAAGTGGCACATCCTTGAATTTCATCTTTTTTTTCCGCGGCCCATCATCCAGTCTTCCCGCCGCCCGAAGACAGGGGGAGGACGCATTTGCATCCCACTCCCTAAAGGTGGGGCTGAAAGGCGAGGGGCGGAACGTCTCGATCGCGGATGGGTTTGCATCCCCTTCTGCAACACTTTCTGCACGAGGTCTATCGCAAAAGGAATGCCGAGGGAAGCCAACATTCCAAGGAATCCTCCATATTGTGCACTTCCACCACCTCGGACCATACCCCGACCGACAATACAGTTTTCAAGGGCCCGTTTCTCTGCGGGAGACATCTTGTGCACAAGTTTGTAAAGCTGCAATTCCTCTGGCCCAACATTGCTGCCGAAAATCTTTTTCAAAAGTTTCTCTGCGACAAAGCTAAGACCAGCCATTCCCAAAGCTTTTCCCACCGAGGGAGCAAGAGCCCGGCCCTGGCTGAACGCTGTGGAAAGAAGGTTGCCCCCAATCATTTTGTTGGTTTTGCTGATTTGTGTTTTGCTGAATGTGATATCAGCTCCGCGACCGGCACTGGCGGCCTTTTTCAGGTGGTTGATTTGCGTGGTGGTTAACGGAAGGTCGTCGCCCTTTCCAATCTGTTCCGGATTGACACGAAGAGTCACGGCCACATTTTCCTTCACAGCCTTTGCGAGGCTACGCCTTTGGTCCTCCGTCAGAGCGACTTTGAACGGGTGATACACAGTTGGCAACTTATATCAAAGAAGAAATTTCCCAACTCACACACCAACGACCAACTCATTGCTGACCTGTTTTATGATGACTTCTTCCCCATTCAAGACAGCGTCGTACATCCGGTAATCAGCTATAGCGGCTTGGTTCAAATGATAGTGGAAAATCAATTTCTTTTCATCCCCAGTTATACTTTCTTTTGTTGGTCGAAGATCGAAATAGGCAATGGGGTAAAGTGTCGAATAGTTGGCCACATTTAGTTGGGTCCCCGAGTTAACATCGTTTTTCCTGTAGCTGTAATCGATCAGGTCGCGCCGTATTCGTAGTTGGTCTTCCCCATCGTGATCTGTTTCGGGATAAAAGGTCGCGCCGTACTGCAGGCGGCAAGTTGAGAGTTTCGCCCCCCATCAAGATTGAAAGTGTGGAAAACGTATGGGTTCGTTGTGGCGGCGTCTATATTTGCCACCTTTTGAATGAAAATGAACACATGCAACACGTTTTTGATCCCAGGGCTTACTGTCCATTGTCCACTGGCACCCCTTCGGTCGGAGCCGGGTATCAATGTTTCTTTCATGTAGTGCCATTGAGTGGGTTTCAGAAAGTTTTCGTACACCATCTTTTTCCCTTCTGGTGTGAAAATCAACTTTAGAACCCACAGCTCCAACAACTTGACGACAATCCGGTGGTTGGCAGCTGCGGCACCACCGAAAAGCATCTCAGCATCTTTCTGAAGTGTTACATTGAACTGCAGATGTATCGGGGGGAGGAGTTTGACAACACAGTTGTGTTGTCGTTGTCAAGATACCAAAACTCATCTTTCGCCACACATCGGGTGTAGTCGTCGGAGAATTCAAGCAGGTTCTTTATGAAGACAATTTTGTGGACGCCAACAGCCTCGTAAAGGGGGTTTCCTGCGGATTTGATTTTCAAATCCTGAATGAAGGAGAAGGAGCCATTGACTGGCGCTGAAGCCACATTGGCGGCCACAAAATGTCCATTGGCCTTCACCTGCAGCTCGCACTCCACCCGGAAATAAGCGTTGTACCAGTCAAGAATGACGTCGCGGTCTTTTACCTCGATGACCACCCCAGTTATTATTTGTTCCTGCCCATTCCCTGGGAACTGAAGATCTTGGTTGGGTCGGTATTGAAGGTAGTCCACCTTTTCAAGCAGGCGTGGTGTTCTGAACATCGCTCTATTTAAAACCGAAAAAAATTCACAGCTGGTTGGCCAAAATCTGGCTGAGTTTTACCATTGAGTCTGAAGTTGGGGCAGGAACCTTCTTGCGTTTTGCCGTGCGGCTTTGCAGCAGTTGGCGAATTTTTTGTCGGCCTTTTCAGTCGTAGCTGCGACCACCTTTTCGGCCGCCTTTGAGGCAGCCTTTTTTAGTGCCGGCGCGGCCGCCTTCTTGAGTTGTTTGCCAATAGCCATGAGGGTGTCGCGAACCACACCCGTCCCTTTGTGTCTGAAGCGGTACCGCCCAACACGGGGGTCATAAAATTTCGTCCACTCACTCACACGAATTCATATATGCCTCATGGAAAAATTCACGAGACTTCTCGGATCATGAGATCCACAGCTACATCCGCATCGTTGAGGTCAAGAATGTTGTTCCGCCCGTCGGTTACCCGGATTTTCACCGAGTCGATTCGAGATTTGTTGACAGGGTTAAACTTGGGGCGGAGTGGTTCTCTTGTGAAAGGGTAGCTTACCTCGAGGTTGACCGTTTGGAACGTCACTCGCCCGTCGCGAGATCAGGTCGCAATGCAGGAACACCCAGTCGACGCTTCGCGTGATATCCGGAATCCTGTCCCCCGTAAAAGTTGTAGCACCTTTCAGAACATTCTCGTCGAAGCCCAGCAGTTTTCCAAAATCGCCAGTCGTGAGGTCAAGTTCGTACCCAGTGGCCACCCCAATCACGACCCGGGTAATGGTGTAATCGAAGTACAAGTTGAAGACGTGCTTTATCTCTGTCGCGGTGGGGTCCACAAGGCCGCTGTGTGTTTGCAAAACTCGGTTGTGGTCTGTGTAGTCGTACATCCCATTGGGGATGGTCAATGTTTTCCAAGTTTCCCCCGTCTTTCGCCATTTCAGTGTGTTGCTGTTGTATTCAGCCGCGACGTTGTACCAGGAGTAGCTCATGGTGACAAGGCTGTCGAGCGCCGCTTCGTAGTTTCGGCTGCTGTCGAGCAGGATTGGTGGGTTGAAAACTATTTCGAAGTCGTGTGACTTTTGGTTGCCCCCGTTTCGTTGCAGCTTCGCGAGGCTCGAGTCGAGAAGTAGGTGAAACATTTCACTGTATATAATCGTTGAAAATTTTGCGGGCCTGAAATTCGTTGATGGCGCCGAGCTGAAGGAGCTTTTGCACCAGAGCGGAAACCTCTTTTCGGAGCTTCGAGGAAGAGTTGCCGGCCTTCAGTGAACCGAGACCCACATACAGTCGGTGGATCATTTTGTCGGCGGTCTTTCCAAACCCACTACCCTCCGTTTCCCATTCGAACCCATCGTATTCAGGGTCGTCCTCCTCCTCCATCCCTTCAATCACAGCCCGTCGTTCTAAAATAGCCTGTTCCCAATCTGTGGTGGGCCGGGCTCTTGTTTCTTTCGGCGGGGCTCGTTTCAAACCCCTTTTGCTCGCTTGCAGCTGTTCTGGCGAAACACCCTCCTGCCTCGGAACAGGCCGTCCCCCTCTTCGGCGGTCATAAATCTCTTCTTGGAATTTTCGAAGATCCGCCACTGAGAACCCATGGAATGGGGAAGTTTTGCTTTTTACTCTGTAGTTGGGGTCGTCCCCATACTTCGAGAGGAGTTGATTCACTGTTTGCAATTGAATGGATTCACTCATTCCTTCAAGAAAGCTGGGTACCGCCAGTTTCTCCCACGTTTGGCGCGGTGGGGGTGGTGGAAGAGGAGCTTCATCTTCCCCTTCAACTGGTGGTGGTGTTGGCGGTGGAGGAGGAAAAAAATCATCCTCCTGCCCCTCTTCGGGGTTTGGCGGCGGAGTTTCAGCCTCCGGCCAGAAATCACTCAATCAAACGGGTTGATTCGGTCGAACTCGTCCATTGCGTAGTCGGGGCCGACCTCCTCTGCCGCGGGCGCTGGCAAATCGCAGTCTAACCTCCTTGTGACTGGTTTGAGAAGTTTTTCAGCTTCGATCTGGCCGACCTTCTTTGCGATTCGGTTTGTTTTGTATGCCCGCCGGATCTCCTGCTCCTGTTTCTCAACTTCGACTTCAGCCTCTGCCTGTTGCCTCCACTTTTTCAAAGACAAGGTATACAAAGAGGAAGTAAAATGAGGATCCCAAATTATGATCTCGAGATCGCTGCCACCAACGGTTTCCAACAGGGGCACCCCTCTATGCCCACAGATATTTTCAGGATGTTGATGTGCGGGCCGAGCAATTCAGGCAAGGCAAACATCCTGCTCCATATGCTCTATGAGCTGTTGGTGTTCGACAAAGTCTTTCTCTTTTCGAAAAACCTCCACCAGCACAAGTATCAAGCGCTCTGGCGGGACTTTGCTGAAAACGTCGATCCGGAGGTCGGGTATGAGGTCATCGAGGCCCCAGGCGAAGAAATCATCCCGCTGGAAGAACTCCCGCCCGACAACCACAAAATCGACGATCTCACGGAAAAATAGAGGACTGTAAACAGTCTACTTTGGCGATAGCGTGTGCGAACTGAACTGAAAACTGATCCCCTGTGGGATTACTTAACACGTGTGCGCTCGCAAAGGCGAGTAAAACATTAACTATATACCGTCACGCACAAAACTGTAACGCACGTTTGAACCCAACAAATTTTACCAACAGCAGTCGAAACTCGTTCTTCATAAATCACTGGAGCTATAAAAGCCACCTTTGGTCGTCTTCTCCCAATGAAAATAGTAATGTTGTTTTGAGTATTGCGTTTAATGTGCTACTGTGATCAAATTTTTACCCTCGGAATTTTTAGGCTTATCACATAGAACAACAATCCAGTACAAGACAAAGCGTAATAGTTTTCATTAGGATTCAGAATGACATCGCAAACAAGACAATATTTCGCCAAAAGTTTAAGTCATTCTTTTTACGGATGTTTTGCATTTGGGGGAAAATTTACGTTAACACGCTTAGGAGTTGTACAGACTCATGTCCACCCGAACCAAAGGGCGGCACGCGTTATGTTTCCCCGCAAAACAAGAGGAAGTGATGTCATATAACGTAAGCATCACGTGGACACGCATGCTTGACGAGAAGTCAACGGTTGCTCGTAGTGGTTTCCTTCCCTTTCGTAGCATAGCGTCCGCTGGAGAAACCACTGCTCGCAGGGTAAGGGTAGGTCAAATGGAGCTTGTGTTTAGACTGGCGAGGTTACCTTCTTAACTGACTTGAGTTGGTGCAAGGTTTGAATTGGACTGAGTACTGAGATATAAATTTTGAACAGCGATACGTAGGAGTCAGTTTTGGATGAGATCGGTGTGACAAGGCCTTCAACTGTGGGTAGAGTTCGGGTTTTAATTCGGATAAGCAGCGCTATACTTTGAATAGGTATAGCTATGGGTGCGCTTTGGAATGGAATCCGTGTGGCAAGGCTATAAATTCGGTAAGGTGGGGTTAGTTTTTAATTACTGTGAATCGAATGGGTTGGGCGAGGGTTTAAACGGGGATGTGCAGGGTTGGGTTTAGACTTGGATGAGTAAGACTGAACTCTGGGATAGAATGGGTGGACTGGGTATGCTTGGGTCAGCTTGGTAGGGTTGTTTTTCAAGGTAGGTTAATGTTGTGTACGACAGGTTTTCTTTACTTGTTCTGGGAGGGCTGAGATTTCTATAGGGTTCGGTACGCCTGCTTGGTAGAATTGGTGGCAGGCGGGCAAATCCGCAGCTTTATCATAAATTATCCGTAACAGTACTTGAAAAGATGGAAGAGGAAGGATGTAGGGAAGGTTTAGGTTGTGGAAAACTGGCCTTGTTTTGATATAATTACGGGTCCAGTTCACAAGAATGTCATTTCCGCTGTTTTGGTGTTCATAACTCTAGAGGCCAACCCAGAGATGACTCTTCTCGCCTTTCAAGTCACAAATTTTAGTTAAAAAAAAACATGCTTCTTAAAGCTTTAAGTAGCACGCCACTTTGTGTCAACTAAAAACTCTAAATATGTGGAAATCCATAAAAATCTGTCACTTCTACTTTATCAATGACACATTTTTTTATAGCTATAGTAAAAAGTTACCGTTTGCATAAATCTGATTAACTAAATAATTAATTCTACTAATAGACAATTTTTTACTCGTTTATAACTAAACATGAACCAGTTCCGCACAAATATATATGTCAATCATTCGCACAATGCCGACGTTTGGAATTACAATTAATCTCCGAATTGAGATTTAAAGTTTCCTCTAAAACGTAATACAGGCCCATAAATATTATAAACCACACTCTCATATTTCATGTATCAGAAACCTACAATTCGTGCCTTAATAAACTTTAAAGAGCCAATCAAAATTATCTTAAGCAACTACATTTTTTCAGTTTCATGATATATTCTATCAGAAGCCGATAATTTGAAGGTTCACTCTTCTCATACTTTTCACTGACAGCAATAGCTTTGAGTAATTAAGTGTACAATGAATTCCAGTACTTTTGTTTTTCCTTCTACCGTTTTAAATTACAAATACAAGGTAGAACGCGGGAAGTTTGGAGAGCACGAAAAATGCGTAACAGCTGCTCCAGGCGTAACCTAGAGCAACTCTAGCTTCTTGAGTGCTCTCCAAACTTCCCAAGTGCTTCATATTTCAGTGACCGCACACCTGACGTATAACATGTTCAACGCGGTTGCAGTTAACGCCGACGTCATCAGCGTGCACAATGGGAATATAAAGCACGCTCGCGCAATTGAATTTGATTACATGAATTTGCTAGCTATGTTTTAAATGTGAATAATATATGAAATGAATCATATGTGAACTGCGGTAATGAAATCAACTGAAGAATGATCCACAATTGACCTGCTCCCAACGTCAATGGCTTCATAGCTCAGTTGGTTAGAGCATCGCACCGGTAATCGCGAGGTCACGGGTTCAAACCCCGTTGAAGTCCTGAATTTTTTTCAGGCTTCTTTTCGCAATTGCATAAATTGCGTTCACAACTGCGAGGATCATTCTTCAGTTGATATGTTATAAATATGTGTTATTTACTTACTAAGTTACATAATATTTACTTTTCCCTAGTTTAGCATTCATATATTTGCCTTTCACTTTTTCGCTTCCAAAGATACTAAGTTAAGTCATGGAAATTAAAATTCTCAAAGTTTGATGGAGGATAGAGTTCAAGAGTTTTAAGTTGAACGTTTGGTCAACATTAAAAAGTTAGAGTCAAGTTCTTCAGCATAATAAACAACATTACATAGTTTGGAAGTAAAAGCTAAAGATCAGGGACAAAAAAGCACTGAAAAGAGTATCAAATCTTCATACCCTTCACGATAGCATTGCTTTTGATCGTTAAATCTACCAAGATTAAAATTTATTTGGCCAAACTACATCCTACAATAGACCCGTGTAACCTTTTCATACCCACCTAGAAACAATACCTAATTTCTCTTTACAACAACACAAAAATTGTAAATGACGCCTACATTAATATTTCACGAAACACAGTAATCATAAACAAAGTTAGACTGTCCTGACAGTCGGTGAATTCCCGGAGTACAAAACGTAAATAGTAATGTGAGTGTTTGTGTTCGTACATTGGAATACATGTTTTCTAGTAAAAGGAATTTAAAATTTTAGCCTGATAAAAAGATAAAAAGGTACAAAATGCCCAAAAGTACAAATGACGTCCAAAGCCCGGTTAACTTAATCCAGGATTAGCGTAAAGTTCGGCGCAGTTTTTAACTTTTGGATGAAAGTTTCTTTTGCTGCTTTTTGCTTTTCAGGATTGACGTCCTCTAATCTAAAATTTTGCAGAATATCAGCGTTGAGTAACGTTCCTGAATAGAGAAATAAACTCCTTGGTTAATTTTTAATCTTGGATTAGGGTTAATCGGCTTTCAAACAACCGGACTCAACCTACTAAACTCTCTTTATAACAAAGTTTAAGTCCAGGGAAGATGTAGAAACCTATCACACAGCAAAACAGCGCAAGGATCCCTTTCTTGTTCAAACGAACTTGAGTTCAGTTCTTATGCCATTTTTTGCCCTTGGCAGTTCTTACTTTGCACCTCTAACAAGTGAAATATTTAAAATTTGGTCGGTTTTAGCATGGGAGCAGTCATCAGTCCAATCATCTCAAATCCAGCCTGGTGTCGACACCAAACCAAACGGCGCACAGACGCTCACTAACGGTGACAAGTCTAAAAAAAAGTTAATGTTCGAAGAACGGAAGAACAAACTCATCAGGTCAACGGTCACAAGTCTAATAAAATGACCTCGGTCTGATCATGATTGAGTAAATGGCGGTTAGATTGTCACTACAGCGCAGCTCATTGGAAAGTGGTAGTTCTCTCAGAGTGAATAGACCCGGAAAGGATGTATGCCCTTACTCGTGTTTATGTTGCCGGAATGACAGTTGTTGGCTCTTAAGGGTCTTGAAAAATCGGCCAAATGCAGTTGTTCAAGCGTAGCTTACAAATAACAACTGAACTCACAAAAGATTTGCCAACTGGTAACATCTACTGACTTCTGGGTCAACAGTCCCGATCGATGAAGTCATGCATTATCAATCGGAGTCGTCGTCATCAGAGCCAAGAAAATCGTCAGCTGTTAAGAGGAAACCCTCTTCCCAGTGAGGACAACTGACGTTTGTGAGTTTGTGCTCCTCACAATATGAGTTGGGAAATATGTAGTTTGAAGTGATTTTCCCTGTCAGTTCCACACTGGTTTCAGCTGTGTCTCGTTCGCGTTTCGTCAGCACGGTCATGAATTCCGACGACAAGGCACTCTCCAGTTTGCCGAGTTTAACGATGCATACTCGACAACTAAAGGTAAAACAAACAACTCTGTTTTCATCAGGGGACACAGCCATGCTGACGATGTTCTCCTGTCCTTCTGCTATCCTTACGAACCAAGCAGCTTCGGACTCCGCGACATCCCACAGGTATACCATGTCGTCAACACCGTAAGAAATTAGGTAACGATTCACTTTTAAAACTTGCAAAACTAAAGTCCATCGACATGCCGCGTAGAATTCGTCTGGAGGAATGCATATCAGGAAACCAAAAATTATACAGAATAATAACTTTTTCCACGCAGCAAACTGGTAGCTTATTGTCTGACGAAACAGCACACCGTCTGAACTTAACAGAATTAAAAAACGGCCCCACTCTGGTTCTTGCTAGCAAGTGGCAGGAATGCTCACCGAATTCCCAGATCTCTACGTCATACTCACCGCACAAGATGAGCCCTTTTTTGTTCGATGACAAGCAAAAACACTCAACGGCCATCAATGTTGGTGACTTAAATGAAGTTGACATGGCTTTGGTTTGAACGTCCCATACATAGAACTGTGAGTCGTTAATAATATTCCGGATAAAAAAAAGACGTAAGGTGCTGTTGGCTGAAAATATCAAATGCACAAGGTGTGTTAGCTTAAAGTCTGTTTCAAATACCGTGAGAGCACCCTCACTTCCAGATTCTCCAACAATGTGTAGCTCTATCTTGTTGCCTTGGTGACAGGCAGTTTTTTTCCCATCTGGCGAGAACACACAGCTTTAAATCTGAGGCACCGGCGCTGGAGAATCTGAAAGTGGAGACTTGGAGGTGTAACCCAAAGGTAAGCCTTTCTCGTCGTTCACTATATTCCACGACGCAACCATTGAGTCGGAAGTAACAGACACAACGCAATCATTTGAATTGAAGACTTGCAACGGTCTCCCGTACTGCTGAAGACTTCACTGGTAACGATGGCAAAAACTTCAAAGGATTAAATAAATGTGTCAACAACGTCGCCCTTTCGTTGGTTTCACTTCGAAGGAAATACCCAACTTGGCTGTCATTTCTGAAATAAAAGGGGCTTCCTCCCGAAACACTTGTGAAAATTGTACCTGTTTGAAGGCACAAAGCGCGCAATGAGCCTGAGAAAGTCGAATAAACAAGATGGAGATCATCATTTGTGAAGGCGAAACGATCTACATGGGTGATGTGATGTTCTTGCCTCCGGTTACCGCATTCAATGCTAGAAGAATGCTGTTCTTCAATTTCCGTTCGCAACAGCTTGATGTCTTGAAAGCCATAGCCACGGAAAACCCACTTTTTTTGCGGTGACACATCGAACATTATATTTCTGATAAAAGTGCCTTCACCAAAGAGATCCTGACAACCAGTTGACAACCAGTTGACAACCAGTTGCCAGCTCTTGTTTCCACGCTTCTTCCCCCACCATAGCCACCATTCCAGCTCCAGTCTACTCGAAAGTAACAGTTCACGCATTTGCAACCGATCGGAACCCAATTTCAGCAACTTCTTACATACAGATGTCAACTTTTCCATCTGCTCAGACTCCAAAGCTACAGAATAGGAAACCGGAGAAAGCCACCACCAATGCAGACCCCTAACCCGCTCCAGCTCTTGCCTCAACCTCCGCTCCCTCTCCAGCTCCCGGTCCAAAACCAATCTCAACTCCTGCTCCCCCTCCAGTTCCCGCTGGAATTCTAGTTCGAACTCCAATTTCTCTACTAACTGATACAAAAGTTAATGATTCCGCATAGACAACAGCAAATCCCGTCCAGCGCCGAACTTCACTCACACCCGACTCAACTGCACCTCCCTACTCAAGGAATTTTCCACAAAGTGTGAACAGCGTTGACTACAGCAATGTTACAAACTAACGCTAGCGCTGATTCGTCAATACCACGGCACCCCATTTCCCTTCCCCAGTTAGTTAAGGCAGCAGTCACGTGAAAAACGTAAGTCCACGGGTCTGACTTAACTTCCTGATGAAAAATGTCCCGCAGCTGAGGTCTTCCTGTCTGAAAATTCCAAACTTGATATTGGAATACGCGTGGGTAGAGTTCAATGATAAGTTGACGAACATCTTCCAGCGACGATTCTTGGTTTGCCTGGGCCAGTTCTGTACGGGTCCGCAAATGATCCCAGGACCGCAAATGATCCCGGACCGCAAATGATCCCCAAAATGGACCGCAAATGATCCCGGACCGCAAATGATCCCCACATTGGACCGCAAATGATCCCGAGCAAAAAGTAAGGAATGGCATGGATTGATATAAAAATGACACACAACAAAACATGTTTTTCATTTTATGAGAATTATTCCATAGTTCCTTTTATTTTTATCATTAATATTGTTTTTTCGTTTTTAGTGGAAAATGTGTGATCTTGCGTGACGTTCTGTCTGTTTGTTGATTACAGGACGCCGGCTGCATAGTACAGTAATTGATTTTGCAAAGACACTTGTTGTGATCTTAGACTGCGAGTTTCGCTTCATGTCTTCTGTTTATTGTGTTGTACATCCCAGGACGTTCGAGAACATGCTTAATCAGATTTCATTGCTGTCGGGTATATGATCAACGCTTCGGTGCACGTGCCCGATTTCAGTGAAAATCGAGCATGTATAAATTAGCCTGGAAACAGGCTCCACAGTGGGATTTTAAAGGAGCGAAAAGAAGGACCGTGGCGAAAAAAATCGGCGAGCGAAGCGAGCCGCCTGTCCCCTGCTCGGCTCGCTTCGCTCGCCGATTTTTTTCGGCCACTTTCCTTCTTTCCGCTCCTTAACCCCACTGCGGAGCCTGGTCCCAGGCTAGTATAAATCAATTGTATAATCACAAATACAACGGAGGATTAAAATACACGCATACCCGTAAAGAAATAACTGAAAAATTCCGCAGTTGATTTCGTTATCTTTTGAAATAAGTCTTTTGTTCACTGAGCACTCTCATTTTAAATTGTACCCAGAATAATAGAAGTGTTTCTTTCTCACATTCATGGGATCAGCCGACTGGCCTGTGGCAGGCGAGAAACGCGGTGATGTGGTTGAAATCGGAGCAGGGGTCAAAGATCATCCGAAACTTGTCACCTTCGTGTGAGCTGTGACTCCCACGCGTTCGGAAAATATGGCTAAACTGTCTTGTTCTTATTTCATTGGTATCATTTGTGAACGTTCTTGGAGTTACTAAAGATAAAAACAAACACAAAGATCTCTAAAGAC
This sequence comes from Pachyseris speciosa, assembly GCA_016490735.1. Classification (NCBI taxonomy): domain Eukaryota; kingdom Metazoa; phylum Cnidaria; class Anthozoa; order Scleractinia; family Pachyseridae; genus Pachyseris; species Pachyseris speciosa. The sequence continues at coordinate 1,119,477 of JAEMWC010000093.1, forward strand.
GGAAGGAAAAACGAGATAGCTTTGGATCCTGGTGTGATAACACTGATTGACTGCTTCACATCGGTTGCACAAATTATGTGACCACGTTTACCTTTTTAAAATTAATCAGATGATAGTTGTGAGCCATGATTTAAGGCTTTGATTAAAATAATCGCAATTCATGCCAATTCCCTATCCATACCATTTCACCATCCTTTCCATTCCCTATTTTTTGTTCGGGATCATTTGCGGTCCAACATGGTGCAATACGGGGATCATTTGCGGTCCGGGATCATTTGCGGTCCAATTTGGGGATCATTTGCGGTCCGGGATCATTTGCGGTCCTGGGATCATTTGCGGACCCGTACAGTTCTCTTAAGGGCCCATTAAAGTATCTTTTGATGCCGTTGCTAGGGAAAAATCAATTTGCTATAACTCTGCACATGTATGCTTCAATTGGACCAAATTTATCCATACCATTTCACCATCCTTTCCATTCCCTATTTTTTGTTCGGGATCATTTGCGGTCCAACATGGTGCAATACGGGGATCATTTGCGGTCCGGGATCATTTGCGGTCCAATTTGGGGATCATTTGCGGTCCGGGATCATTTGCGGTCCTGGGATCATTTGCGGACCCGTACAGTTCTCTTAAGGGCCCATTAAAGTATCTTTTGATGCCGTTGCTAGGGAAAAATCAATTTGCTATAACTCTGCACATGTATGCTTCAATTGGACCAAATTTGGACAATGCCCATAGGGGGCAAATACGGGCCAGTACATGACGTCATCGGACCACGCCCAATGTCACGTGACTAGAAACAGAAAAATGCATTTTAACTAAACGACTTAAACCCTTTACCCTCATTTTCTGTACAGTAACAATACAAAAGTCGTTTTGAAGAAATTTAAGCATGCGTTTTGGCTTATGATAAAAAATAAAAAAATGAGAATGGAAAATGTGCTTCTTTGACCACTCTTTTGAGCATAATTTTTTTGTTTTTCATTTTGTCGCAAAACCCATGCTTGAATTCCAAGAAAATATGATGTTCTTTCGAATTGTTTTAAAATCCAGCAACTACAATTATCTCTCGGGGAGAAAAGTCAATTTTTTCGCGGCACCGGAAGTGGCGAGCGAATTTTCAGCGGCCTGGTGCCTAAGCATTGTGGCCAGTCACATCTGTGTTTTGTTTTATCGAACAAAATTCGAATTCACTTTCTTTTTCACAGTCACGGTGTTGTAGTTGACTTAAATTACTGTTAACTAGGTTCTCAAGCGAGGCTGATGTTGTAAGGAGAAGTTGTCCATCCCAAGTTTCGAGCTCACCATTATCAGTCAGGCATTCTATCGAGTGGTTAAAGTGGTTAGCATTAATTTTTTATGTAAGAATGAAATTATTGTGATCTAGAGCTGCTTTCAAGGATGCTCACCGTCTTTTGCTCCATGCTGTCTTGGGAGAGCTTCGTTTATTTGTGTTATATTTAAACAATGGAATTTCTCAGGTTCGGAAGGACAGTTCACGGACACAGGTTCACAGGATCCCACAGTTTTATCGCAAGATCGGAGCGGTCAAAAAGGCCGCGGACACAGAGTTTCTTTTGAAGTTTGCAGGTGATGATAGCGCAGTACTAATTTCAGTTTGTGTCTCCGCATCTTTGAGATTTCGATTTCCAACCTGACACTGGAAATCTTTTACTGTCACCTTTTCGAGATTTCCCCATCGACATGCAACCATCGCTGCGGCTTTCTGTTTACGTCCGTACGTGGATCACATTTTCAAGCAGAACACTCAAGTTTCAAAAATAAAGGTACGACTCACATGTTGTAAACGGAAAGCAGAAAATTCAGGGGCACCCAACGACAAGTTTCGGTAGATATCTTTTCGGTGAAGGGTAGTTCGCCTTGGGTTTTCGGTGTCGATTAAAGAGTGCACTCGGCCCAAAAGATTCGCAATGGGGAAATAATGGCCCCTGAGGTTTACGGAAAGGTCATAATTGCTGTTTTTGGCAGTTAAAAACGTCAGCTAACATTTTCGGAAAGAAAATTATTCCCTAGAAAGTTCGTGGACAGTTCATTTCAGCTTGAATTTTCTCAAAGGAAGATTTTGTTCCCTAACATTTTCGGGCAATTAAAACTTCAGCTAGGGAGTACGAACAGATGAAATTTTTCTAGCTAACAAAAACATCACTTAAAACAGACTTCAAACACCGTAAGGTACTTAAAAATGCCTTTCCACAGCTTTTGGTTGATTTGGCTCGTTGAGAGCCCCTGAAAATCAATTAATAAAAATGTAAACAAAAGGTTTTCGATCTTGTGTTTGTTGCAACGAAGCAAAAAAAGGTTACCGGCGACTTGAACTAGCCAGCGACCGGCCGACGCCGAAGAAAGCGCGCGAAAAAATTTGGGCTGACCGGAAGTGAAATTGCACTTGGTTAGCAACCGTGTACCTTAGCAACGAGATACTTCAATGGGCCCTTAATCTGCCACAATAATAACAAATAGGATGTCACAGGAATTTGATTTGTATTTGGGTCCACTCCAAGCCACCCTAACAAACGAATGATTTCTCCACCAAGGGCTAGCTTGTTTTCAGTTATCATCTCTGAGAGCTGGCTGAAGGACCAAGTCATTTCATCTCGGTTCCGGTTGATTTCTTGCACAGCCCACAGGGAAAGAAGTTCCACCAAACACCATTTCTCAAGGCAAGTCAGTGGAAACTCAGCGAAATCGTTCCTCTTCGCAACAATAGACTGTCTGTCAGGAGTAAACAGACCCCATTGATAAGAAACAGAATTTCCTGAAAATTAAGGAAACTCTTCCACACACTCTCTTTCAACAGAAAACCATTTGTCAAGACGTCCAAACAACAAATAATTATCGTCGGGAGAAAACTGTAAATGATAGATGTCTTCAATCGTATCTTCACCTACCTCGAAAGGACCGTTAGTGATTTTCAGCGTAGATGCATCAACAAGTAGGAGAGAGCGAACAGTTACCCCGGCAACTGTCATCTTGTCGGAAGCTGTTGCAAAGAAGTTAAAGTGTGAAAGAGATTCATTGGTGGGGAGGTCACAAACATTACACTCCAACCAAGGACCTGACAGTTGAGGGGTCAAAACGTTCTCTAAAACACCTTTCGACTCGTTTAGCAAACATACGTGAAGAATTTGAGGGCATTCTAAAAGAACTTGAGCATTGCTTTCGAGGGTTTAAGAGATCTCTCGCAGTATCTTCTCTTTCTATGCATCATCAAATGTGAAACGGTTAGTTGCAAGTTCATATCTTCAAGTAGCTGGTAGATGTCAGTTCGTTCACTTTGGATCCATCTCTCCAAAACCTGGTAGCTTGTCAAACACCTGAAAACAACGTTTAGTGAAACCATGTCACTATACTGACACAAAAATCGAGAAGCAACACACGCGACATAGTCCTGCAAATCCACATCTACAGATGACAGCGATGGCGATGATTCGTCGACAGTAGCAGAGAGTATTTCTGAAAAAAATGTTTTGAGGTACTCACTTGCTTTCTTCTTGTCAATTTACAAATGCAGACAATCTTTTCGAATTTTTCTGGCTCTTTTCCGATTTCTTCTTTCTTCCTGGTTTTTTTGTTAAAATTTTTGCTTTGAATTTTAAAGAAAAGTAACCTTATCATTAGCAGTTTAATTCAAGGAAATGAACGGAATAAATGAAACCGGAAGTGGAGACGGAGCGGCCAGGAGACAGCCGATCAGTGTCTCATAGAGATCTGCTCCCAGTTTGTTAAAAACTCGCTGGAAATTCTCCCGAAAGAAATCGTTAATGTCTTCTGGGAAAAGGTCTATAAACACAATATCCCGCCATCTTGACCTCGTGCTTGGCCAATAACCCATATATATCATCAGGTAAATAATCATGCCAAAATATAGATAATAATGATCAACCTTGTAAAAACAAAGGCTATTGACTGCAATGAGAAGTATAAAGCCGAGGGTTCTCCAATACACCCGCATTGAGCGGGTTAACCAGGGTGATGAACCGAGTTACCGGAAGTATACACTAAAGGAATAGTTGTTGTAAGATTGAGAGTGTACAGCTGGAGACAAACAGCCCCACTGAAAGTCGATCATACTAGGGGGTGGGGGGCGGGGGAGGAGTAAGGAGCGAGAGAATGTTGGCTCAGAGTGGGTTTGGGGGTGGGGGGTAGGGGAAAGGGAATGTTGGCTGATCTACTCATAATATTGACACGTGGGATGAGTCCAATGTTGCAGTTTTCACTGAGAAATACTGTGCAACATAAAGTAGACTAGTAAGAGAGAACATTTTCAATGGAAGGTAATGAATAAACTCAATACCAAGTTGGGAGTTCAACAATTTTTATCTTATTACCTCAGCTGATCTGAGGGGGAACAGAGCTCATTCTCTCTGAACCTTGCACAACACGCCGTTGTACATTTTCAACGTCATTTTGGAGATGTTTCACGTCTTTATCAACCCTTGAAAGTCGTTTTTCCAGTTCATCCAGATGTGCTTTTACATACTGCAAAGCCTTTTACGTTGCGTAAGCATTAGCGTGCAATTGCTTGTTTGTGTTCTTGGAAATTAATATTTATGTATCACTTTAAACCTTGATCCCAACTAGTTACCCTTTAGCCGTTCACAGCTTTTCTTTTGCCTTTCAGCCGTCGCACTAGCCGTCGCCTTGTAATTTTGGTTTGGCGGCTGAGGATTTATCAGGTTTTTTCCTACTCGCAGCTGCAGTCGACATGGTCCGTGCTTCGCGGATAACACGCTTCGTTGGCTTTCGGTACTTTTCCGTTCTCTCCTAGGCTCAGTAGAGACAACTTTCACACTAATCTGCCCCTCCCTCGACTTGTTAATTTGTAATCTCCCAGATTCTGGGTTCCTAGGAACGAGGTTGAAAGGTCTTAATAAGTGTTAGAACACCAAAAACAAGCAATTGTATGGTTTTGACCACAAAAACGTAGATAAACTGGTGGAAATGATAAATTATACTAGCAATTCGTTTTGAGAAAGAGTCTCAATAAAAAAAAAATGCTCGTTAAGCCAAATTATGCCACAAAAATGCTAGCATATTTGGGAAGGGCCTAATAAATAGAATAAATAGAATCAAACACCTTCTCGACAAAAAAAAAACTCTTATATCAATAATCAATGCCCTCATTTTTAGCAGACTCTTCAACAAAAACATCTGTAAACTTCAACTTATCCAGAATTTTGCTTGTAGAATTATCCTAGGTCTCAAGAAATTCGATCATGTCTCCGCTGCATGCAAATCCCTTGGTTGGCTAAGCGTCTGTCAGAAACTCCGATTGAATACTGGTACTATGGTTCAAAAGTGTAGAACAAATCAGGCGCCACCCTACCTTTGTAATCTTTATCATGACAGACTTACTGTATCAGGACGTAGCACCCGAAATAAGTTACAGCTAAACAACCCAAATGCAGACTATCAACCGGTCAGCGCTCTTTTGCCTTTCGTGGGGCAAAAGAATACAATCTTCTCCCAAAAGATATTCGGTCGATGAACAACATCCCAAGCTTTAAAGGAAAGCCGCTGCCCACTTTCTCGGAACCACTTCCTAAATATCTCGAATAATATTTTTTATTGTAATTCTATTACCTTGTATTATTGTACACATTGTAATATTTTATTTCGTTACATATGTAAATATTTTCGTTCTTATCTAACTTATTATTGTACATTACGGCAGAATAGCCCCGTATAGAGGAGCCGTATTTAAGTGTCATTGTCATTGTTCATCAACTCAAGTGTGTTAAGAACGTGTCCGTGTAAGAACCGACCACTCAAATTTTGGTGGAAAATGGATTGCCCTCATTTTTTCTACACAAGTCAAGCAACATATGCAATGAACGAAAATGGCCTTTATTTCGCCAGATTCGCTTCCTTTATTTTTTGACGAATTTTTTTATAGGCGAGTCGAAAACCACACAAAACAGGAAATTGAAACACCTAATTTTGGTCGTTACGCGATGTATGCTAAAAACTCGCATATTCAACACAACAACCTAAATTTTTTTTAAATTACTAGATAATTCTTTCTTCTTTCCACAGAATTAAAAAATACGCGTTTATCTTAAACACAAGCAAAGTTATGATTTTTTCCCGGACCCTCTTAAACACGTCTTAAGCATTTTTGCCAACATAGTCTCCAAACAAACAGATTTTTTTCAAAAGTGGGACCTCTACATAAATGACGACTGTTATCAGCTTAATGAACTAAGGCTAAGCTACAAATATCTGTGTTAAAAGTTGTGGGCACTCGTAAGTTTGAAGCGCAAAAAAATTCGAGCAAGTAGCTGAAAATTCAACGTTTTGTGTAGAAATGACGAATCTCGTGACTTAACTGAAATTAGTTTTAATTTTTGTCAGCGAATGGCCGCGGTTTGATGTTACCTGATTAGATTTATTGAGTTTCAACGTTTGGAGAACTCAGTGTGACTTATTTTACACCAAAAATCGAGAAATCTTCAGAACTTTGCGTTGCTTTTGATTTCTAGCACTGATCATTCGTCACCTTTGCGGTCACGCATCACGCATCACGCACCACGCACCACGCGTTCCTGGTTGAAGCAAACAGTAATTTCTAAATAACGTACTATTTGAATACTGAAAAACGTATTGTTTTCTCTTGATATAAAGGCGGAATTTTAAAAATTATATCTTTTCTTTTTATTTTCCTCGTTTGCTTTTGTTTTTTCCAACTATTTTCTTGATTAAAGAGATGCCGCGTTACATTGCCGAAGCGAGCATTACTGTCCTCAATGTCGACAACATTTATTCGTCAATTCCGTTTCACTAAAAACAGAGATTCACACACACACAAAATATTTTGAAATTACTATTGACAGGACATTTCAAAGCTGATTGAAAATTGAGTTTATCGGACTTAAAATAATGTTTTCTCTCTGGTGTATCTTGCATGTCCAACTTAAATAGTAATTTACCGCATTTTAAAATAATTTTTAGATATTATAGACGGCAGTTTTTTTTTGATAAGCTGTGAATTATATTTTAAGACCTCCATTGCGTGATGCCAAACAAGATAAGAATTTAATTCAACGAATGTGTATATCTGTCTCCTTTTTAAGCATTATCTGTAGGTTAACTAAGTTACCATAATCAATTAAGCGTGTTTATTAAAAACTTCCTGTGTTGTTTTCACGTTATCAAAATGTCGTCGAAATTGTGTTCTTTCCACGCTATCGTAAAAGGTGATTGTGGGGCAAGTCGAGGCCTTGATACGCTGTTTCTTTTGAGAGACTGTAATGACGATATTGGAGGGCACCTCGTCAACTGTCATTTGTCTACGGAAAGTCTGTCCGAAACGGATCTTATCTTAGCGAGGGCCGGTCTATTCTCGGTTACCGAATCTCAGATAGGGATGATGTCTATTTGTCCAAGATATAGGCATTCTTTGGGGAAGTTCTGGCGACCACTAAGATCATGTCAGTACCCTGATCATAAGGGAAAATCTACTGAAGTGGGAGGAAGGCGTGTCATCGGTTTAAAACTGTCAAGGGAAATCTTCGGTTTGTTTGGTGAAAACGCAGCTGTAGGATCTCGTAAGTACAAAATATAGTTTCAATGCTATAGCTGCTCTTTAAAAAGAGGATGCAGCCAGTCGAAGCTTCACCACCCATTTCGTTCCCCTCCAGGCAATAATTTCAAATAATTGCTTATTTGGTCCCGCGAATTATTTCAGGGGGAAGGGGGAACTCCCATTTGAAAAGCTCTGGGATGCTCGGGGAGTAAATCTCCCTTTAGCGTTTTCAGGAGAAAACGCCACTAATTTTAGATGAAAAGCTATCATGTTCATTTTAGAGTGGTATCTTTCGGGGGTCAAATAAAGCTCTAGCCACGCCCAGATTGCCCTCTTTTCAATTCAAATGTTCTTATGATGGGGGATGCCATGACCTTGCAAAGTAAAAAAGATGCAAAGAGATTGAGAATTTGAAATCAGGCCATTTTTCTTAACTTTTACATAGTCGGATTAACACTTTTGACGTCTTCCTGCAAAGTAATTTAAAACAGCGTTTCCATGATAATCCCCCCTTTTTATTTTGGCTACAGTATTTTTGAAAATGTAGACTTTTCCGGCGACTTTGTCATCTATAGTTATTTGTCAGCTATAGTTTGCATATTATATGTTGATTTGGGTAGTTTTGATTTGGATGCCAGGGAGAAGCCTCAACAGATCACCAGAAGTTAACGTTATGCACACAATTTATAATTTATTTTACATTGTTCTCGTTATTTTATTCAGCTATTTGTATTACATGCCGTAAGAAACACAACGAACGAGTGACTAGCGAAGCAAAGTGGATGCAGCCACGGAAAGAAACCCAGCCTGAGACTGCTTCTGTACAAGAAACGGAGTCCGAGAGGTTTGTTTTCAAATCAACTGAAAATTATGATGCTAATAAGATACCTCTGTGTGGATCGTGATTTGGTTTAAATTTCCTTACAGGTTGTGTAAGCGTACTGCCATGACAACTATCAATCAAGTATTAGCGTCCACGCCATTCCGAGAAACATCAACACCACTGTGCAGTCAAGGCGAATCTCCTTGGATTCCAGAGACTCCCTTGAGCACATCAGAAAACTTCAATGCAATTGATACCTATAACGCAGCGATTAATGAAATTGCCCTGCTTACGCCAGGAGTTTCACGAAAGCCTCTTCCTTTTCAGTTGAGGACCCCCTGGGATGAAGCAAGGGAGGCCGATAAAAAGAAGATCATAGAAAAGCGAGCGAAGATTGCCTCCTTGTATGTAACGCAATCGCGCCCGGCCCGGGATGGCGACAAACTATTCGAATCTCTTGAATTTTCGAAGGAAGAAAGAATGGATCGCCCAGCCCGTGATGATCTGGTGATATTAATGACGGCGTATAAAAATGCTACATCAAAGAACTTAAAGAAACAAATTCTCAGCCTATATGCTTTTCGATACCCAGCAAAAACCCTACAGGCAATCCATTCACCTTATGGAAAACTTTCAAACTGGCAAACCAACCATCACTTTGCACCAGGTTGTGTTGATGCAAGCAGTGTTTGCCAAGATACAGCCTGTGTCGCAGATCAAAACTAACCCCTGTTTATAGTATGTCTGTGAAGCAGCGCCGCAGGCTAGGCAAGGTCCAGCTTATTCAGGGAATGAAGATCAAAGCGTTTACATGACTTACGACTCAACAATGGAGCTAAGCTTCATATCTTCCTGGGCAGACATTTAGCGTCTGGGTACACGTACCTGATACAGTATCACCATCTCCTGATCTACTACACAAATCGTCCGTCGGTCCCTTGGAAGCTTTGAAGTGACTCAGGGTTTCACAACCATAATTAAATTCCACCATGCTGATTTCTCACTGCCATATTTGAATATTAACTACTTTCCATATAAGGTGGGTCCACTGTTCGCTACTATTCGCACTATTCCAGACTTTTCACACTATTGTGACAATTTCAATATTGGCTGTTCGCTATTTGCGACAATAGTCCAGTTTCGAGTTCGCCGCGACCGTTGAATAAAAGCACTGAGAGCGCATTTGTACAGGGTTAGCCTCAACCTAAAGTAAACTATTCACAAATACCGGCTGGAAGGTATCACAAATTTGAAAATTAAACAATAGACAGAGCTCTAAACAGGTCATCTTCTCGCCGGTATTCGTGAATAGTTTACTTTAGGTCGAGGCTAACCCTGTACAAATGCGCTCCCAGTACTTTTATTCAGCGGTCACGGCGACCTCGAAACTGGACTATTCGCGACTATTCGCTGTTCACTGTTCGCGACTATTAGCTATTCACTGTTCGCTATTAGCAACTATTCGCTATTCGCTGTTTGCTATTCGCAACTATTCGCTATTCGCTGTTCGCAACTATTCGCTATTCGGGTTTTCCAGACACCCGAAAATTATCAGAACGTGCTATCCTGTGGTTATGATTTCTTGGTTATACATGCATGCATTTTCCGAAAACACTCGCCGCTTGTTTGTGAGAAATAGTTAGATAAATAGAAACTATTTAAATGTATGGGGCTGTGCAGAGATTAAACTTTCCCAAAGAACATATACTTAAGCTAGCTAGTACAGGAGCGACTTCAAAGCAAAACAGCAAGTTAAAATTACCTTGGATACTAAAACCCGAAGCATCAAAAAGCTCTTACCTTCATTTAGGATGAGCAAACCATTACAACGAAAGAAAGTAACCATTGCAAACGTTTTAGACCCCACTCTTCACAAAATCGAATGCTGTTCCCAAAACTTGGAATCAGGGGCTTCCCCACTTCCCAAATGTCCTTGCGCGCGCTGAAACTTCGTACCCAGTTCCTCTGTGTGTATGCCAAAATTAGGATAAGCAAACCATTCATGATCAGACGAAAGAAAGTAAGGCCCCGTTTATATGGAGAAAAGTTGTCCCAGGTAGAAGGGTTACCCGCCTACCCGAGCTACCCTGGGCGAGCCAACTTTCCCTACATTTCCTTACAAAACTTGGCGAACCGTTTACATGAGAAACAAAAAGTTGGCTCGGCTAGAAGGGTGACCCTCCTAGCCGGGTCACCCTCTTTCGATGGTAGGGTCACCCCCTAGCCGAGCCAACTTTTCTCCATATAAACACTTTGGCTCGCCTAGCGGAGCCAACTTTTCTCCATATTAACACTTTGGCTCGCCTAGCCGGGTCAACTCGGGTCAAGGTGAGACAATCAGAGCATGCGCGAGTGCTGCTGGCTCGGGCAAAAGGGTCAATTTTTTCTCATATAAACGCTCGCTAAAGTTGACTCGGCTGGGAGGGTGACCCTCTTGCCCGGGACAACTTTTCTCCATATAAACGGGACCTAACTACCGCAAACTTTTTAGACCTTACTTTAGTGAACACTCTCTTCACATCTGGTTGCAACACGAAAACATTTCGGGGCATATCTCAGACGCTTTGGGCGAGGCTTCTTTACTTCCGCACCCACCAACAACCTCTTTAACGAGAGCAATATGAGGTCATATCAATTTGGAAAAGCGCTACTAAGCTGAGACCTTCAGACGAGAGTCGAAAGATGGAGTTCAGATTAGGCAATAGTATTCGTTTTTTTCAACGACTACCAGTATAAATACAAAATTTAATAGAGAGAAAACCACGTTATCGTAGCCAAGTTATCCCGACTTTTTGAGGCAAACGTTTGTCAAAAGAGAAGTATTTAGCATATAAGGACTATAAGGTTTTAAAGGAAAATAATAGACAAATAGGCGTCGTAACATGGCGAAAATTTCACTCCCTTAAAACGAATCGATGTCACGCTTTGTATCTGGTAGTTCCTGGTTCACTGAAAGCGCAAATTACAGTAACCTATGCCATGTATGCAATGTGCAGCACAATAAGGGAAACATCCTAACCATAGCTTTTGGTGAAGTTTTGCTCGAGGTGAAATAGAGCTCTATTATGCAATGGCCTCTGTGGGGCTAGGGTTTGGACTGCTTTGAGTGGGGCCTAGGTTTTGGTACCCTCCGTGCAGTGGTTTCTCTAACGAACGCTACGAAAGCGAGAGAAATGACTGCGAGCAATCGTTCATTTCTTTGATTGAGCCGCCGCCCAACGCCATGGACGACTAAATTAACCTTATAATAATAAATTAATGAATATGTGAATGATCATCGCAGTTATGAACACTACTTAAGCAGTAGTGAAAATATAGCCTGAAAATTCTGGCTTGAACGGGAATCGAACCCACGACCTCTGCGATACCGGTGCAGTGCTCTACCGACTGAGCTAACAAGCCATCTGGGAGCCGGCCCAAATTGCGAACACTTTCTAAAGGTGGATAGTAGAGTCGCCAACAGTAATGGAGTCGATTGAGATTTTAGATAATTGATGGCGGGAATTAAACAGGCACTGACGAACATCAGAAATGCAGGCTTCCATAGCCGTCATTTGGTCTAAAACAAAGATAGAGTTGAGTGTCATTGGCATATCCATGGGCAGAGGGAAGATGGCTGGCGATAACCTGATAAAGCCGTGAAACGTACAAAATAACCAAAACTGGGCCCATGCAGCTTCCATGCGGGACACCATAGCTCAAATCAAAATCATTTGAAATCCCAGTCGATATGAACACGTTGCTTTCGATTACATTGATATGAGGCAAACCAGTCATGGGCAGAGCCGATGATTCCAAAATTATTTTGAAGGACATCGAGAAGAATTTCATGATCAATAGTGTCAAAATTAAAGCTGCACTGCTCAACTCTAATAGCACTAGAAGATCCATAGACATGACAATATCGTTTTAAACTTTAAGCAAGGCGGTTTCAGTTGAATGAAATATTCCGGAATCCTGATTAGAACTTTGGTAATAAAGCAATTTGTTCGCAATGAGGGAGCTATTGAGAAAGAACTGCGTTTTCCACTATCTTGGAGATAAATGGTTGGTTGCTTACAGGACGGAAATTTTTATAAGTTAACTCAAATCCAGATTTCTTTAGAACTTGAGAGGTTTCACAATCGCGGTTTTCCATTCAGCTGGGACGTGAGCATTGGAAAGAGACAATTGACCATACCTGTTATGACAGGCAAGAGAACATCAAGGCATGCCTTGACGAGCCATGTAGGGATTGGATCGAGTGAGCACGAGGCGTTGAACAACGAATGGATAAGTTTACAAACATCCTCAGCTGATAAGGGCGAAAAGCCATCCAACTGTGCGACAGGAGCTGGGGTATCGAAGCAAGGAGGAGTTACTCAGTGAATGTTACTGATAGAGTCAAGATGAGGTCAATTTTCTTCATAAAGTATTCGCTAAAGTTATTTGCAAGTTATCTTGGATCATCGTGATATCTGGCAGATTACTCCCAGTGGTATCACCACAAAACAAATTGATTATCTTAAAGAGCTTCTTAGGGTCACCGGTACACTGAGAAATTAAACTAGAATAGTAATTCTTTCTAGTGACCTTCAAAAGAGCGGAATATTGATTGCAGATTTTCCGATACGTAATTAAGCCAGCCTGATTCAAGACCACTTATAAGAGCCGTTACGCTCTAATTCAGTACGACGAACACGCTTTACATCCAGAATAGCGGCGTTGAACCAAGGTATTTTTTGACGAGTAACGAGTGTTTTCGTCTTCAGTGGAGCATGTTTGTCAAGGACCGCCGTCAGAGTGGAAGAGTAGTGGTTGGCAAGATCATCAAGGTCCTTCGAGCATGTATCACTACAGAGAATAGATGAGATGTCAGATTTAAAGGCATCAATGTCAATGTCCTTGAGTTTGCGAAATGATATGGTCTTCATAGAGAGCGAAGGGCTTGGGAAGTGGAGCAAACACTCGACAAATAATGATCAGAGAGTATTAAAGTTGAATCAACTGGTCCAAGAATTAGGTTATCAGATGATCGAGTGATGAGGAGATCCAAAATGTGACTGGATACATGAGTGGACCCATTAACGAGTTGGAAAAGACCAAACGTTTCCAACAACTCCAAGAATTTAGCAACAGAGTTACACGATACCAGATCCATTTGGAAGTCAAAATCGCCAGCAATAACAAGAGGTTAAACGCACGTCACAATGTTTTCGAGATAAGATGAAAATTCATTAAAAAACACAGATGGAGATGAGATAGGAGGTCGGTAAACAGCAACAATACGAAACGGAGCAGTTTGTTTTCCTAAGAATCCATTCAGAAAATTCGAATAATTCAGTCATTTTCTTTGCCATCCACAAATGAAACTGAGAGAGATTCCCGAAAAAGAACTCCAGTCCCACCACCAGCCTGGTCGGACTGTCGAAGGGAAATTCTTGAATGTATATCCATCAACAGAAAGACTAGCAATGCAAGCCGAATCTACATAGATCTTTCAACCAGGTTTTAGTTAAAATACAGAGTCCAATGTTCCTGTCAACAAGATGATCGATGATTGTTTCCACTTAATTCCTGACAGAGCGAGCATTATATGGACCATGCTTTGATAGAAAACTCGGTTGTTGTTGCGATGCTAAAGGCTTCAGCACAGAAGTGTTAACACCAACCGCAGAGGTATAATGATCTACGTTCTCAATGCGATGAAATAATCGGTAACAAGTACATGCTGTCGCGTGTACTATCGTGTGCCTTAAAGTACGCGTGATAGCAGAAAGCAACAACCTTGAGCAACTTGAGACTCTTGCGCATATGCTTACCCAGATAACTGCTGCTTTAAAGCGAGCCAGGCTGTGTAGTAATCAAAATGGTGTCATTCGAGGTCACCTCTAGTCGCGTTAAACAACGTTTACAAAGCTGTAGCTACAACAGAAGCGTTCTGTTTGGACCTGATAATTACCTAATTGTCTTCAGTTTATTTTTCTCTAAATTTATACTTCTTCAAGGAAAGGCTGGTTTTTTTACGAAATCCCTTTTTAATTATTTGCTAGAAGGTTCTACATTGCGTACACGTTTCTAGATCTTTCTTGATTTTTCCATCATCGCGAGCTATCACGGGTACTTTAAAGGAGCAGTGTCACCGGGATTTTTGCTGTTTTTGGTTCAATTCTGCCAAAATTACTGCCTTTTACCTGTTATCGTGCAAAAAATGCTCCTACAGAATCAGCAAGATGAATTCCAATGACATTTTAGCAGGGAGAGCTAACCATAATAATTTTTTTGGTGATTTTTCAATGCATAGCTTGAAATTTTGAAAAAACTTGCCAGTTTTTTCAAATTTCAATCCATTTCCATCCTCGTCATCTTACATGGAATACATGAGTTTATGGTGTCAATGCAGTACTACAGTCTTTGGCAACAAAACTAGACCATTATTTTAAGGTTTTCACCGATACATTGGCAGTTTTAAGCTTTTTAAATGATGGTACAAAAGCGTGACACTGCCCCTTTAAGGCACACGATAGTACATGCGACAACATACAAAAACTGACATTTGGGGGGGGGGGGGGGCTACTTAATTGAGAAAAAAGTTTGGTTATGAAGTTGTGGCCCTCCCTTCTAAAGGGTCCAGAAAAACTCTGATCCTCCCCTTACTCCATTAAAAAAATGTGACCCTCCCTGAGGGCAAAATAGTAAAACAGTTGTCCACAAATAACAGCCAGATTTTATTTTGTCAGTCAGACTTAAATAATAGAGATATCTTGCTTTCCATGTCCTGCACGTTCTACCAGATTTGGTTGTACACAGGATGTCACTGATTTGTTCGTCCTCGCTACAAACATTTATTTCGTCATCACTGTCATCATTATCTTCGTCGCTGACATCATCGTCGCCGTCTTCGTCGTCCTCATAATGATTGTCATCGTCGCTTTCATTGTCACCCTCGTGGTAATCTTCATCTGTTTCATTTTTTCTTCGACTGTCTGTTGCTTCTTCCTGATCACTGTCGTCGCCAATTTCCCCATTACTACATCATTTTCATATTCTTCATCTGATTCTTTATCCTCGACGTCATCTTTCTCATCTTTTATCATATCTACGTTAACTAAAGATCTCGCGATGTGGGCAGCGACAATGTCTACTTTGTCCCGTTTCAGCGTGCTCCTTGAACATCTAATACCATGTTTGTCAAGGTACAGATCAAGAAAGGAGACTTTCAACTTTCTGGGTTGCCCTTCCCTATACATTGAGATCCAGTTGAAGTCATCCTATACACAAACATACCACAAGAGGAGGGAATGAATATAGTATGTGCAGCATACGAAAATTTCTACAGATTCGGACCTCCTATCCCTAAGCGCTCATTAAAGAAAGCACTACGACTTATTTTGCAAGAAAACTCTTTCCAGTTTAACGAACATGACTATTTGCAAACACACGGCGGAACCGCCATGGGCACTAAAATGGCAGTGACCTTTGCTAATATTTTCATGGCGGAAATTGAAACACAAATCCTACTCAAAAGCGCTAACAAACCACTCGTTTGGAAACGTTACATCGACGACATAATCTCCCTCTGGCACGCCAACAGAAATGTCGTGAACCAGTTCATTGAACAAGCAAATAAACACCACCCAACTATCAAATTTACGGCTGAAATATCACGTACAGAAACGACTTTCTTAGACACCACTATTTACGAGTGCGAGAGATTCAACACAGAGTCAGTTCTCGACATGAGAGCCCACTTCAAACAAAAATTCAAACCTACAGAGACATTCCAGTACACGTTCTTCACAACGTGCCACCCGCCGGGAGCAAAGAAGGACTTTATTAAAGGTGAAGCACGTAGACTCCTTAGGACAAACTCTACAACGAAAACGTTTGAAGAAAACATTGACAAAAATTTAAAACACACCAAATGGAGAGAGGCCACCCGAGAAATTTTATTCAAAACACACTCTCCGAAGTGAAATTTGAAGGAAGGAAACGGGCTCTGCTCCAACAGAATAATATACAAAGAAACGAATATTGCCCTCCGTAACACAATACCACCCAGCAGTTCCAGACCTAAAACAAATCCTAATGAGCAAGTGGTACTTAATACAGCAACAGCCATTGCAAAACGAAATTTTCAAGGAGCCGCCCATAATATCACACAGAAAGGGGCGTTCACTCAAAGACATACTCGTGAGAGCAAAATTTTAATAAAGGCTGGAAAACCAGAACACGTACTTTGGAGCCGTGTAGGCCTGTCAACCCCAGTCAACACTAGAACCATTATCCTAACTGTTTTTTTTTTCTGGACCACACTAATGGCCGCAGCCTGATTTGATATGTTGCTTTTTAACCAATGATATTGCAATAAGCTAGGTATGGGTAATAAGTGTGAAAACGCTTGCAACAGCTTTCAACATTGTTAGCATGTTGTCTCTTGGTGACTGCGGCAGTGTTCAAATGTTTCCAACGAGATCTATCAGTGTTGCTACTGATGACTTCCTCTCATGTTTTCTGCCTAAAATGGGTACAGGTGAATCCTATGAAGAAAAATCTGAGTTCAAAGACTTGAGGTAAATACTTATAATCCAAAAAAATTGTAACCCTCCCTACAAGGCATTTTTTTTTTACCATGACCCTCCCCAAAGTGAAACTAAAAAAATAGCGACCCTCCCCCCAAATATAGTAGCCCCCCCCCCCCCCCCCCTAAATAATGACCGGTCACTTACGCACTTTCAATTGTATTGTCGTAAAAGTCGCAAGGTTATCGTTTGTACTTGATTGCGTTAGTTATAATAATTTGTTCGAATACTTTCTTGTGAGCGTTATTATACTTTAAACTTAGTATCGTTGTTTTCTTAATCAGTTGCATTGTAAAACTCTCAGTTTTAGTTTTTAACATTTTGTTATAACGGCGTCGTGTAATTCATCCATAACTGATTTATCTGCAGCATTTCTCACAGCGTCTGTGCGTTTATTTCAGTTCCCACGGTGTTTGTTGCCTACCTTGTGCATAAAATTTAATCAGTTCCACAAAAAGGAAACACCTCCTGCTCTCTATGATTTAGTTCAACTCGCTTCTGCTGTTCACAATTATAATTAACAATTATTCACCGAAGTGGAGGTGGTGGATATTTACCGAGCCGCTAAGCGGGGAGGTAAATATCCACTTCTTTCACTGACACTGAGGTGAATAATTGTTTTAGTATATACCACACAAGCTGAATAACTAGCGGACCAAAACATTATTTTATGTGTGATAATATGCCGACGAACGGAGCGCCGGCTGCTCGGAGGTGAATGGTACTTGCTAATCACCTCTGAGTTAACCAATCAGAACGCGCGAAAAGATCTCTCCATTATAGTTGTGACTTGGAAATACGCCTAGCCGGTCAGCCGTTAGTTTGCATAGGTTGTACCCAGTCCTTGCTAAAAATCAAAACAAGATGGCGTGAGCTACGTCATCGTCACGTAGTAACTTGTAGGTCACAGAATGAGGTCGCGAAGCAGAAAGTAAGCAAGCTCCTGCACGAATAGCTTGAGAACGATCTTTGCCATTCACTGTTGGTAAATTTATGTCATGAAACGAATAGAATATTCTTCAAAGGACAAGTTAACATTGAGGTAACGTTGTGTTATCTAATACCAGACAAATTTGAGCAACATAAACAAGGTCGGTAAAAAGAAACAGAAAGAGGTTTTCCACTCTAGTTGTTCAGTAATCGTAGAGCACACGTGATGCCTTATTTTGTGTTTTTTCTTCAAAATAAAACAAAACATTTTTTAAACCAAATGAGCATAATTTTGAAAAATGAGCATAATTTGAGCAATTTTTGGCCAAAAAACGAGCATTGCTAGGAGCATAAAATGCTAGTTTTACTAGCATAACCAGGAAGGGCCCAGAGGCAGTACCCATTGAAGTTAAGCGTCTGCCCCTTACTACTTTCAAAAAAGAATACAAACTTCTGCTGCAAGACAGCCAGTGAATAAATTTCAATTATTATCTAGCTCTATTAACTAATTAATCTATCTTATTTATCTGCCTTAATTAGAGATTACCTATGTATATTCTGTAAATAACCGCCCCTCACTGGTAACTGCACTGTGGTAGTGGCCAACTTGAAAGCTCTGTTCCTTTGGCCACCACGCACTATTCCAAATTAATGCCTAATGTACATGTAAGCTAGCTTTGTTTCTCTTTTTACTCTTTTTTCTATTCTTGTACATTAATATTATGTTTAAATAAGTGTGAATAAATTGAAACTGAACTGGAACTGAAAAACTGTTGACTAAGTTATAAGAGAAGAATAAAGTTTACCAACAGCAGCCGAAACTCGTTCTTAATAAATCACTGGAGCTATAAAAGTCGTCTTCTCCCAATGAAAATAGTACTGTTGTTTTGAGTATTGCCTCTAAGAAGCTCAATGCAACAAATCAGCACGAGACAAGGCGTAAAAGCTTTCATCAGGATTCAGAATTACACCGCAAACAAGACAATATTTCGCCAAATGTCTAAATCGTTCTTTTACGGGCGTTTTGCATTTGGGGGAGAAATTTGCGTTAGCGCGCTTAGGAGTGCCCACCGGTGTTGTACAGACTCGTGTCCACCCGAACCAAAGGGCGGCATGCGTTGTTTCCCCGCGAAACAAGAAAAAGTGATGTCATATGACATCACGTGGACACGCATACTTCACGGGAAGTCAACGGTTGGTCGTACAGCAGTGGTTTCCCTCCCTTTCGTAGCGTAGCGTCCTCTGGAGAAGCCACTGCTCGCAAGGTAAGGGTAGGTCGAGCAGAGCTTGGGTTTAGACTGGCGAGGCTACCTTCGTAACTGAGTTGAGTAAGTGCAAGGTTTGAATTGGACTGAGTAGATATAAATTTTGAACAGCGATACGTAGGGGTCAGTTTTGGATGAGATCGGTGTGACAAGGTCTTGAACTGTGAGTAGAGTTCGGGTTTTAATTCAGATGAGTAGCGCTATACCCTGAATAGGTATAGTTATGGGCGCGTTTTAGAATGGGATCAGTGTGGCAAGGCTATTAATTCGGTAAGGTGGAGTTAGTTTTTTTAATTGCTGTAAATCGAATTGGTTGGGACAGGGTTTGAACGGGGATGTGCAGAGTTGGTTTTAGACTTGGATGAGTAAAACTGAACTCTGGGATAGAATGGGTGGGCTGGGTATGCTTGGGTCAGCTTGGTAGGGTTGTTTTTCAAGATAGCTTAATGTTGTGTGTGACAGGTTTTCTTTACTTGTTCTGGGAGGGCTGAGATTTCGATCGGGTTCGGTACGCCTTTTTAGTAGAATTAGTGGCAGGCGGGCAAATCTGCAAGCTTTACCATAAATTATCCCTAGCAGTGCTTGAAAAGATGGAAGAGGAAGGATGAAGGGAAGGTTTAGGTTGTAGAAAACTAACCTTGTTTTGATATAATTGCGGGTCCAGAGACCAACTGAGAGATGACTCTTCTCGTCTTTCAAGTCACAAATTTTATTTGTAAACAAAACATGCTTCTTAAGCTTACTGGTAGCACACTACTTTGAGTCAACTAAAATCTCAAAATATGTGGAAATTCATAAAAATCTTTCATTTCTACTTTATCAATTACACATTTTTTATAGCTATAGTAAAAAGTTACCGTTTGCATCAATCTGATTAACTACATAATTAATTCTACTTATAGACATGCGTTTTTTTACACGTTTATAACTAAGCACGAACCAGTTCCAAAAAAAAGAATCCAGTTCCGCACAAAATATATATGTCAATCATTCGCACAATGCCGACGTTTGAAATTACTATCTCCGAATTGAGATTTCAAGTTTCCTGTTCAATGTAATACAGGGCCATTAATATTATAAACCACATTCTCATATTGCATGTATCAGAAACCTACAATTCGTACCGTAAAAAACGTTTAAGAACCAATCAAAATTATCTTAAGCAACTAAATTTTTTCAGTTTCGTTGTGATACTTTTCACAGCAATAGCTTTGAGTAATTAAGTGTGCAATGAATTCCAGTATACTACTTTTCTTTTTGCGTCTACCGTTTTAAACTACAAATACAAGGTAGAACTTAATTAAAAAACCAATTTAACAATTGGTTCATGCGTCAGTGTCCGTTCATTCGAGATATGAAGTACGCGGGAAGCATGGAGAGCACAAAAGTTGCGTAAGAGTTGCTCGACGTGTAGCCGGGAGCAAGTCGAGCTTCTTGAGTGCTCTCCAAACTTCCCAAGCGCTTCATTTCTCAATGAACGCACAGCTGACGCATGAACCAATTGTTTGATAACATTTTCAACGCGGTTACAGTTAACGCCGACGTCATCAGCGTGCACAATGGGAATATGAAGCACGCTCGCGCAATTTGATTACATGAACTTGCTAGCTATGTTATAAATAAATGTAATTTACTTGCTAAGTCAAATGAGATTTACTTTTCCCTGGTTTAGCATTCATATATTTGTCTTTCACTTTCGCCTCAAAAGATACCAAGTGAGGTCATGGAAATTAAAATTATCCAAGTTTGATGGAGGATTTAAGGTGAACGTTTGGTCAACAATAAAAAGTTATAGTCAAGTTGTTCAGCTTAATAAACAACATTACATAGTTAGGAAGTAAAAGTTAAAGATCAGCGACAAAAAAGCACTGAAAAGAGTATCAAATCTTCGTACCCTTCACCATAGCATTGCTTTTGATCGTTTCATCTACCAAGATTAAAATTTATTTGGCCAAACTACATCCTACAATAGACCCATGTAACCGTTTCATACCCACCTAGAAATAATACCTAGCTACTCTTTACAACAACACAAAAATTTTAAATGACGCCTACATTAATACTTCAAGAAACACAGTAATCATAAACAAAGTTAAACTGTCCTGACAGTCAGTGAATTCCCGGAGTATTAACCGTGACAGTAATGTGAGTGTGTTTCGACTAGTCTGTGTTCGTACATTGGAATACATGTTTTCTAGTAAAAGGAATTTAAAATTTTAGCCTGAAACTAATAAGATGACAAGGTACAATATACCCAAAAGTACAAATGACGTCCAGGGCCCGGTTAACTTAATCCAGGATTAGCGTAAACTTTGGTTGAAGTTTTTAACTTTCGGAAGAAAGTTTCTTTTGCTGCTTTTTGCTTTTCAGGATTGACATGCTCTAATCTCAAATTTTCAAAATATCAGCGTTGAATAACATTTGTGGATAGAGAAATAAACACCTAGGTTAGTTTTTAATCTTGGATTAGGGTTCATCGGCTTTCGAACAACCGGACACAATCTACTAAACTTTTTTTAAAACTAAGATTAAGTCTAGGGAAGATGCAGAAACCTATCACACAGCATAACAGCGCGCGGGTCACTGTCTTGTTCATACGCGCTCGAGATCAGTTCTTTATGCCTTTTTTTGCCCTTTGATTGCCAGTTCTTACTTTGCACTTCTAACAAGTGAAATATTTAAAATTTGGTCGGTTTTAGCATGAGAACAGTCACCAGTCCAGTCATCTCAAATCTAGCCTGGTGTTGACACCAAACCAAACGGCAGACAGACGCTCACTAACGGTGACAAATCTAAAAAATCGATGTTCGAACAACGCAATAGCAAACGCATCAGGTGGACATTCACAAGCCTAATAAAACGATCTTGGTCTGGTTAAGAAAATGGCGGTTAGATTGTCACTATAGCACAGCTCATCGGAAAGCGGTAGTTCTCTTAGAGTGAATAGACCCGGAATAGGATGAATGTCCTTACTCGTGTTTTTGCTGCCAAAAATACAGTTATTGGCTCTTAACATTCTTGAAAAATCGGCCAAATGCAGCTGCTCAAGCGTAGCTTACAAATAACAACTGAACTCACAAACGTTTCGTCGATTGGTAACATCTACTGCCTTCTGGGTCTACAGCCCCGATCGATGAAATCATGCACAAATTAATCGGAGTCGTCGTCGTCGTCGTCGTCAGAGGGAAAAAAGTCGTCTGCTGTTATGAGGAAACCCTCCTCCCAGTCAGGACCACTGACATTCGTGATTTTGTACTCCTCACAAGATGAGGTGGGAAATGTGTAGTTTGAAGTGATTTCCCTTGTCGGTATCCAACTGGTTTCAGTTGTTTTTCCTTCGCCTTTAGTGAGTGCAGTCACGAATTCCGAGGACAAGGCACTGTCCAGTTTGCGGAGTTTAATTTCGCATACTCGGCCACTAGAAGTAAAACAAACAACCCTGTCTTCCTCAGGGGACACAGCCATACTGACGATGTTCTCCTGCCCTTCTGCTATCTTTGCGAACCAAGCAGCTTTGGACTCCGCGACATCCCACAGGAATACCATGCCGTCAACGCCGTAAGAAATTAGGTAACGGTTCACTTTTAAAAACTTGCAGAACTCAATTCTACCGACATGGCCACGTAGAATGCGTCTAAAGGAATGAATATCAGTAAAACTGTACAGAATAATTACGTTTGCAATGCAACAAACCAGCAGCGTATTGTCTGACGAAACAGCGCAGTGGCTAAACTTAACAGAGTTGAAAAACCTATTTACTCCGGTTCTCGCTAGCAAGCGGCAGGGATGCTCATCAAATTCCCAGATCTCTATGAAATACGCACCGCACAAGATGAGCTCTGTTTTGTTTGATGACAGGCAAAAACACTCGACAGCCCGGAATGTTGGTGATTTAAATGAAGTTGACATAGCTTTATTTTGAACGTTCCATACATAGAAATCAGAGTCGTTAATACTATCCTGGATACAAAAGAGAAGTAAGGTGCTGTCGGCTGAAAATATCAAATCCACAAGGTGTGTCATCTCAAAGTCTGTTTCAAATACCGTAACAGTACTCTTTTCAGATTCTTCAGTGATATGTACCTGTATCATGCTGTCTTGGTGGTAGGCTGTTTTTTTCCCGTCTGGTGAGAACACACAACTTTTAATCTGAGGCACTAGGGCGTGAAGATCGGACAGTGAAGAATTGGAAATGAACTCCAAAGCAAAGCCTTTCTCCTGGTTACCTGTATTCCACAACGAAATTACCGAGTTGGAACTGACGGACATAAGGGTATCGTTTGACTTGAAGATCGCTCCGACTGATTTTCCTATTGCTGGTAACACTGAAAAAAACTTGATAGGGTTGAAAAGATTTTTCAAAAAGATCACTCTTTCTTCGGTTTCGCGCTGAAGGAAATAACCAACCTGCTTTTCTCGTGTGCAGTAAAGAAGACTTCCTATCGAAAGACCGGTGAAAACTTTGCCTGTCTCGAGAGATAACGCTGACAGTGTGAAACCTGAAGCTGCCGAATAAATTAAGTGGAGACCATCATTCGTAAAAGTGAAGTCTTCTTTCTGCTCGATATTGTGTTCTTGCTTGGGATTATTTTCTTCAACCCCTGTTTGCGAGACATTTATCTTGTTGGAGCCATTGGCTTGGACAACCCATTTCCTATCTGGTGACACACAAACATGAAATAACATGTCTTTGCCAAAAAGGTCCTGAGAACCCGTTGGAAGATGACTGCAAATGTTTGACTTGAATGAATCAAAAATGTGCCATTCAATTATGTCACTCTCACTCTTCTGCATGCACGTCAACAAAACCTTATCCATTTCTCGCGGATTAGTCGGGATTAGCTCCGGCAGCATCTTTAGCAGGTCTGGATCCAGACCCAGATCCAGTTCCAGTCTCAGGCAACGAGAGAACCTGTTCGCAATCTCATCTCTGTCATCACTCTCCTCTAGCAGGTCTGAATCGCCCATTTGAAGAGAGGCCCCATTAAAACTACTGCATCTCTGCCGACGGCGTTCACACTCAGTCATATGGTAAACACAAGTCAGCTCTTCCACCAACCACTCCAGTTGCATTGTGTAAACAGCAATACCTACAGCAATGTTACAGACTGACATGGCTTTTTCTGAGCCGAAACGGGTCATTTTCATTCCAAAGAATAACAAGCCATGGGGCAAGTGACAAACATAGGTAAAAACGTTTAGATGAACACCTAGGTTGAAAACGTCATAAAGCAGAGGTCTTCCCGATTGTAAATTCCAAACCTGGTAGCAAAAAATGTCAGGGTAGAGGTCAATGATAAGTTGACGAATAGCTGCCAAGGACGGTTCTTTGTTTGACTCGATCAGTTCTTTCAATTTGCCACAACAAAAACAAGAAGAACGACCACAAGGTTCGGACATCTCATGAATCCTAAGCAAAGTCACACCCTTTCCCAGACGCTCAAGCAAGCGTTTGGTTTGTCTTCCTACGGTCAACCTCCCTTTAGAAGACATTCTTGCCAACTGACTAAACCAGTAAGTCATTTCACCGTCTGGATTCTGGTCTATTTCCAGGAAAGCCCACCGAGCAAGTAACTCAACCATACAACGGGAACCTTCATGTATTTTTTCAACAACATCCTTTCTCTTCACGACGATGTACTGTCTGTCAGAAGCCATCACACCCCATTCGTGAATGGCAGAATTACTTGAAAAGTGAGAAAAGTCCTCGACACATCTTCGTTCAACAGAGAACCATTTGTCCAGTCGTCCAAAAAATATCCACCTGTCGTCAGGCGAAAACGCTAATTGGTTGATATTTTCAATGATATCTTGGCTTACCTGATAAGGACCGCCCAATATTGTTAACGTGGCTGCATCAACAAACAGGAGGGAGCGACCCTGTGCCCCGACAACTGTCTTCTTATCAGAGGCTGTGGCAAAAACTTTCCAGCCTGAAAGACATCCAATGTCTTGGATCAGATCATAAAAGTTCCACTCCAACCAAGGACCTGACACCACAGGACTCAAAACGTTTTCTTGAACTTGCTTTGACGCATTGATTATGGAAGAATGCAACAGGTAAGGACATTCTGACAGAACAAGAACATTGGTTTCCAGAGCCAAAAAGATTTCTTGCAGGATATTCTTTTCCTTTGGGTCGAAAGCAGAACAGCCAGCTGCAACTTTCAAATCTTCAACAAGATGATAGATCTCAACTCTTCCACTTTGAACCCTTTGCTCCAGGAAATGAAAACTTGTTAAACACTTGAAAACAATTTGCAATGAATCCCTATCACCACGACGACACAAAAATTGAACAGCAACACGCGAGACATAACCCAGCAACGCCCTGTCTAAGGTATCCAGTGGTTGTAGAGGTTGATCGACAGCAGCAGAAATAATATCGGAAAAAACGTTTCTCAGATACTCACCCGCAAACGTTTTGTCGATAAACAACTTTCGAGAAGCTTTCTCCTGGTTCGTTAACCAGGCTGGGATCAGACTGTGGAGAAAAACTAAAGTTTTATCCGATCTCCGCAACACCGCAAATTGCGATACAACGTCGACGACTTCTTGCTCATCTTGGTTCGAGTTCTCTTTTCCTAAAATGTACTCAATGATTGACACAGGAAGCGGGGAAGGGGCAGCAATGGCACAACCAAATAACTTCTTGAAAATATTCTTACCTAATTTGCCGTACAAGCGCTCAAAATTCTTCCGAAAAAACTTATCGATATCTCCCGGGAAAATGTCCCTCAGCGGATCAATCTTACCTGAAACGACTGGATCGTTAAGTACATGTACAATGTAAAAAGCGTTTAAGAACAGTCCGCTGCACTTCCTTGTTAAATCTTCCAAAGAATAGTGGACACGGGAGAAATCTAAGCTTTTTTCAAAAAATCGTCGTATGTCCTGCTCATGCTGCTCGTAAAAGCTGTGCTGTTCACTGTCTCCAGCACAAATCCTGACACACGGGTTGTATCTCACCAATCTGTTCTGTACGGTGTCTTCAGGGCGACTAGTGATAAAGAACACAAGCTATTTTGGAAGTTGGTGAAAACGTTCCTCTATAAGGAACAAAAAATCTTCCCTGGACTCGTACTTTGTCTCATCTAAGGCGTCAATGATTACTAACTTTGGCTCCCTCAAAGCGGTGCACTTACCTAGTGGTTCTTCCAACAGTTTAGTAAAAAGTTCCTGAACTCCCAAATTAGAATTGGCTATCAAGGTTCTTACCCCATCCTCTCCTCCCACCATATTATTGTACTGGCTATTACAATTACAGAGTTGACAAGCTACAGTCCCAAGAAGATACCTGGGGTCGTTTCTTGTTGCGTCGTAATGACGACAAAAGTAGGCAGCGCCTAAATGTCCAGCTTTCCTTGTGCGCTGTGCCAGGGCTCCCGCTATCACACTTTTGCCGACTCCTGCGTCACCCAACAGAACATAAGCTCTGGAGTCGCCAGGATCACGGAACCATTTGTCAAAGTCATCAAACAGCCACTGTCTTGTATCTGGGTGATGACGCTCAGCAAAGAAAGTGATGTCGGTATCACAATTGGCAATTTCTGAAAGAAATAGTGGAAAAAAATTTCACTTACGCACAGTGTAATCACTACCCATTCTCCACAGACAGACTTTTAACCTGTCCAACAACAGAACAGAACGTAACTGCACATCATCAAGTAAATAACCCGTGCCAAATGGATAATAATCAGCCTCGTAACTGTTGACTGTTGACGCTGCATGTTTAACAACTAAGCGCAGTAATAAGACAGAAAAAGCCGATTGGTTCTCCGATACACTTGCACTGAGCTGGTCAGGGTGGTCAACAAACCGATGTACCGAAAGTCATTTGGCAAGACAGGTGGAAAATGCAAAGGAATAATTGTGATGAGTACAGATAGAGAAGAACCGTTCCACTAAAGGTCGGTCGATGAGCGGGGGCGGATGAGAGGGGACTTTCGATCAGATGGGTGAGGGGTAACGGAATGTTGGATGATTTTCGTAGGAGTATATTTTACTCATAATAGTTACAACTGCAACGAGTCAAATGTTGCACTTTTCCCGCACAGATGTCCTGCAACGTAGGGGAGGCTACATAAGACAGAAAAAGTTTCAGTTATCTCAGCTTGTCGATCAATATAAGGTAGATGATTTGAATCAATTTTACCCTCGGTTTAAATTCTTTTCGTACTTTGTTTTAGGACAATGTTTGTTAATGCTATAACAATTAGTTTAAGACAAAGTGAGAAAAAATTTAAACCAAGGATAAAATTTGAACCATAACACCAATAATTAACACAACACCAAGTTTAGAGTTCAACAATTACGATCTTATTACCCCAACTGATCCGAGGAGTGTCACAGTTCATTCTCTCTTCCACTTGCACAACACGGTGTTGTACATCGTCCAACTTTCCCTCCATAACACTCTGCTCATTTTGGATATGTTTCACGTCTTGCTCAACCCTTGAAACTCGTTTTTCCAGTTCATCCAGATGTGCTTTAACATCCTGCAGTGCCTTCTTCACCTCTTTCCTGTTGTCTTCCACTTCAAACGCCATTCTATCAACATCAGTCTTCAGAGCATTAACATGTTGCTGTACCAAGTGTAACAAGGCAGGGTCTACAGGAGCGTTCATACAGAACATGGTACCTAACAAGACAAACAATAGTACCATCAACAGTGATTCAGTTCAAGCCTCTAGGTGGAACTATACTCTCATAGGCTGATTTTCAATTGAGTGTCCATTAAGCAGTTCGTGTTCGCTTTTGTTTTGGATTGCTACGCTCTATGATTAGTTGGCAAAATTCACTCCACTTTTTCAACCAATGAGACGCAATGCCAAAACCAATCGTGACTTCCTCGCCCAAAATTTCCTGCGACCCAAGTCTTTTTGATTGCTCAGAATAATTACTTTGGTTTTGACTTCACGACAATCAATCCTAAACCGCTCTACCAGCTCTGAAGTTTTCAGGGTCACAAACTATCAAAACATGAAAGTGCATTCACGAGTGCTTTCCTTCTAATGGTATTATTTAATTTTGTGTTTACACTCAATAAATCCAACAAAAAGTTAATGTTTCTGTAGCACGAGGCTACAAACAGAACTCCATCAGTTCACATGGATTGGCTAAAAATCCATAGTATTCTATCGTGGAATATCCCTCACCACTGACTTGTGGATTTAATTCCTTTATAAATATGTTGGGTGGTACCAGTTTATATTGTCACCTCGAGTGGCAAAATCAAAAGCAGCTGGACAACCATTCCTTATGTAAGGAAAAAGCATTACAGCTGATAGCATTAGATGGTGTTCCTTCTTTAAAAGAGACTTTGAAATGTTTTTAGAGTGATGGTTAAAAGTATAAAGAGGATCTTATGTAAGAAGAAAAAAATAGGAGATTATAAAAATACTTCATCAGTCTAACCAACTGACTGTTGATTGTTGAATTTGAACTCCAACTAAGGAATACAAACTTAAATAGTGGCTCAGATCTTGTCTACCCAACTATGAAAACCTACGCATTTTCTTCGAGTAATCTGTTTCAAGCATAGGGAAAATATTTGGGCACCTCCACTTTTCATAACTGGCCGTCTCATCCAGCTATTTGGTGAATGCAACGCACTAATTGGTTATTTCCCAGTACTTCAAATTCCTTACAAATTCACAGATGTACCACTTCAGAAACTGCCTTCTTGAACAAAAAGGAAGACCAAACCCTCAAAGTAGTACTTAACATTCCTTTCACTGTCTGATGACCAGACGAGCCAGCCACTATTAAAAAATGGCAAATACCCTTTGATTCAAAGGCATGTTACATGACCAGTATTTACAGATGTAATATTGAAAAAGAAATTAAAAATGCCCTAAATTTCACAAGATATCACACAAGTTATATGTAAATATTCTTTCAGTTTCCAAGTAAAATAATTACCTTTTGTCTCCCAGTCCTTCAAATCTGCTAAAAGCTTTCCTTCATCAGCAGCTGGCAGACCCAGAGCTTTCACCAGTTGCTCCATCTCATCAAAGTTCTGTCTGAATTTCACAGGGTCCCAATCACTGAATGAACAGTGTGCCCAGGAATTTCTTGCTTGTCGAACATCATCTGCAGCACTCTGTACAGCAGCAGAGCCTCTGCAGAATACTGGGACTTTACCAAGCAGGGACAGCACAGCAGATGCGTCACAGTGTTCATCGAAGGCATTAAACTTTGCCATGAAGTTCTCCACATACAGCTTGGCAAAGTGAACATGTGAAGTTACTTTGCAGTCAAAAGTAGAGTAATTGTACTTTCCATCAGGCTTCTTTGGTAATGCATCATTACCATTAATGTTCTCGTACTTTAAAACTGCTTGCCACTTCTTTAGCCGCCCAGATGTGCTCTGAGTATCAATAGCAAGGCTGGTTTTTAGATTGTCATATTCCCTTTTAACTTCACTTTCCACAAAGGAGCGCACTTGATCAATGAGAACCTTGTTCAGCACAATGCCAAAAACTACCCATCGCTTCCCGTTATCACTTACACCTTGTACCGTAGACCTTAAAAGAAACAAGTTGTTCTTAAAATAAATGTGAGTTGGACCTGAATACTGATAATGATTTACATCGAGATAAAACACTTCTTTACTGCAGTAATATATAAGAATGGGTGCATGCAGGCAGTGTATAAATTAATGACTGGAAAACCTAATCATTCTCAAAGGCTGCCTGATCTTTTACTTCCTGTGGCCAAATTATCTACCAGACTGGGATCAAGAAGAGGGAGGAGCTCTCAAGAGAGTCTTTAAATGCGGCCCAAATAAAATTACAAAAACCTAATAGCAAGTCAAAGCTGTCAGCAGAGTCTCCCCTAGATGACATATGATCTGTGGGGTGGCCTCAGGGGCTATGCATTGCTTGCCTTGCATTTTGAGCTGTTCATTGCAGATCAGCTGCTGTTGCTCAGTTAAAAGTAAATCTCTACGAATTCTTCCTCCTAATCCCTCCTGTGCTTGTGGTTTGTGGCTTCAGGAAGCTAAGTAGTGTAGGGTTTGCTAGGTATGTTTCAGTTGAGTTTACTTCACCATGATGGGGCTGTTTGCTTGCTATTTGCAGGGATCGTTCCCACTTGCAGGGTTGCCTTGGTTACATCCCTACTATGCCTGGATTGTATCATGCCCCCTACCAACTTTTTGGGCACGAGATACCAAGCTGCACCCATTGGCTAAACTCAGCCATGAAAATGACTAAAAATGTTGACCCCTGTGGTCTGACCTCTTGTAAGTGATCACCACTTGTGAGCAGCCACAAGCTAGGCTTGATATTTTGGGTGGTTGCTTATGGGAGGTTCAGCCGAACTATTGCCTTATAAAATGGTTACTATTTTGGGAAATTCCACTTTACTCAAAAAACCACCAAAGGGTAATACTAATGAACTTTACGGTCTATCTATACATCAGCTTGTTTTTTAGGGGAGGGGGGAACTTAAGTTGATGTAAATGCCTATCAAAAGAAACATAAAGTTAAATATGTTCAACCAGTAGACCAGAACATAGACTGTTATCTTATTTTGAGGCCTACAAATCTAGCAGGAGGCGCCATTTACTGAGGATGAGATGAATGAATACTGAATTTGGCAGACCATCCATAATTTTTAGAGGTCCTGTTGTCTGGAATACCCTTATTAAAATTATTAATAGCAATACTAGAAATCTTGAAAATAAAGAACAATTTAAAAGCTCCTTAAAGAAATGCAAAGAAATCGATCAAATTAGCTTCAAAAAAGGAGCTTGCATCAACTTGAATAAGAAAATTGAGGATTTTGTATATTTTAAAACCATTGTTTAATTTGTATGTAAATTTATCTTTAGTTAACGGATATGTATTGATGAAATTTGTTTATATTTTATCATATTTCCATTTGCATGTATTCATCTTTAAATATGTACATAATTATTTTTAACTATAACTTATTAATTATCATCACATAAAGGTCCACATCGGCCTAGCGCTCCCATTTTTACTTTTGACTTTTTCAAACAAACGATACTTCTCAGAATTTCTGAACAAAAATTGATCATATAATTACCTTCCAGCTGCTGCTGCTGCTGCAGCCATTAAGCCATCAAAGTGATCTCTCACACCATTATGTTATCATCATCATGTTAAAGGCTGCCTAAAAAATTGACGTACATCCGTAGTCAGTTTGATTAATGAAACTACTGTACCACACCCATTTAAAGCTTGAGAACTAAATCATGTAATCCAGACCCATTTAATCTAAGCCCTCTCACTGAAAACAAACTCCAATACCAAACTTCAATTTAACAGTCAGAATCTTCATTATATAAAAATGCAACACGTCCCTGCTTATTAGCTATTTTGATGTCACACTGTAATTCCATTGTGGAATTCACTGAATGACACTTCCCATATAGAGAGAGTTGGCAACCTGTGAGGAGGGAGCAAGCTCAAGTGTACAGTGACAATGTCCTCTCCCCAGTACTCCGCATCCATGACCGCCATAGTAGAGGTTGCCAAATTAGCAATTGCTTAAACTCCCTATTATTGATTTCATGGAGCATCTAGTCCAGATGGATTGTTCATCGCATTGCACTTGGTTTTCGGTTGTATTGAAAATGAAGCACTCGAAAATGAAGACCGAAGAACGAAGTACCCCAAAACTCGAAAACGAAGCACCCTAAGTAAAAAACAAAGCACTCTGGGTCAAAAATGAAGCACTTTGGTTGAAAAACGAAGAACCCAATTTGTGATCAGTTAAATGATCATTTTGAACAGAGGCAAAAAACCTAATTTTTGAACATGATACAAAAGATGTTTCACTGGAAGAACCTTTTGTTCATGATTTTTCTCTCACTGATAATTCATAGCACCACTGCCATGAAGACGGCGTCAACAAAACCTGGATCGGATCGGATTGGATCAGATCGGATCGGATTACGGATCGGATCACGGATGGGAAAAGAGTCATAAACAAAAAGTATATTACAATGAACATTGGAGAAATGCTGACATATTGTGACATATTGCGTGACATATTGGAGCTTAGGCCCTACTAAAAGCGATTTCCCACCATGGAAAGTGATTTCCCGACATGTAGTCTCCTTCACGGCTATCGCCATGGACGAAAGCAAGTGGAAGGGACGCATTATTTTATCATTCAGTTATAATTTCTTTTTTTAATATCATCTCACGTGTTTATCAACTTTTTCTATATTTGATATTATTTTAGCAAGGGCAAGAGAAGAGACGAAAAACGAGGTGGGGAGTAACGTTTTTTAGATGTGACAATTAAAGTGTAGTGTACGCGAGCAATTTTTTTAGTTAAATCCATGTTGGCTTCTTCTATGAACTCGCTCAGCTCCTCTTAACCTAAATCACAATTATTACACGCCAAAAGACTTAAATTCCACGAGTATATGGAACTCAGTGATGAACAGTTAGAGATCGCATAATAATTTTGGCCGTCTAGTTGTGAAATCATCACGTATTTTTCGTATTGTAATATTATAATAATCTTTACAAACCCCTTGGCTCTTTTAATAATTATATAATATAACCACTGTGACCAAAAATATGCTCGTTGATAAATTATTTTATATGGAAAGCGACAAGTATTTTTTCAGCGGCGCGAATTCGCCAGCGGAGCTTTTAGGAAACCCTGGAGGGCTAGGCATTTTCTTAAAATGAGTTTTCTCAGTGTGTAGGATAGAATTCGATTTATGGTCTTAAGTTTTCGAAAAAATGTCTTAAAGTCTAAAAGTCGACTGTCGACTGTCATTGAAACATCCCAGACAAAAGCCTCGGGGATCATGCGAATTCACGCCGCTGAAAAAAATACTTGTCGCTTTCAGTATAAAATAATTTATCAACGAGCATATTTTTGGCCACAGTGGTTATAGTATATAATTATTAAAAGAGCCAAGGAGTTTGTAAAGATTATTATAATATTACAATACGAAAAATACGTGATGATTTAACAACTAGACGGCCAAAATTATTGTGCGATCTCTAACTGTTCATCACTGAGTTCCATATACTCGTGGAATTTAAGTCTTTTGGCGTGTAATAATTGCGATTTAGGTTAAGAGGAGCTGAGCGAGTTCATAGAAGAAGACAACATGGATTTAACTAAATAAATCGCTCGCGTACACTACACTTTAATTGTCACATCTAAAAAACGTTACTCCCCACCTCGTTTTTCGTCTCTTCTCTTGCCCTTGCTAAAATAATATCAAATATAGAAAAAGTAAATAAACATGTGAGATGATATTAAAAAAAGAAATTATAACTGAATGATAAATTAATGCGTCCCTTCCGCTTGCTTTCGTCCATGGCAACAGCCGTGAAGGAGACTACATGTCGGGAAATCACTTTCCATGGCGGGAAATCGCTTTCAGTAGGGCCTAAGCGCCAATATGTCACTCAATATGTCACAATATGTCAGCATTTCTCCAATGTTCATTGTAATATACTTTTTGTTTATGACTCTTTTCCCATCCGTGATCCGATCCATGATCCGATCCGATCCGATCTGATCCGATCTGGATTTTGTCGACGCCGGCCATGAAGATACTGTAGACCAGTCACAATTTCCTTGCATATAGTGCTGGACACGTGTGGGCCATCAAAACCTTCATAGTCAAAACTATCGAGAGTGGCAACTAAGTCCGCAAGGGAGCTTACCACTCAACTCCATGCCAAAGGGATAATTAGAAACGCTTCATTAGGGGCTGTCTTGCTTACTTATCTCCGAGCAAAGGGAATGGTACAAATCAGGTTCACCTTGGCAATAAAACAAAACCCTTAAAGTCGGCCTTAAAAACTGAGTGCTTTGTTTTCGACCTAACTAAGTGCTTCGTTTTTGACCCAGGGTGCTACGTTTTCCACTTACAGTGCTTTGTTTTCCACCTAGAGTGCTTCGTTTTCGACTTAGGGTGCTTCATTTTTTTATTTTTGGGGTGCTTTGTGCTTCAGTCTTCATTTTCGAGTGCTTCGTTTTCGATACTACCCTTGGTTTTTTGGGGTTTTGAAAGTTTTTAACATGTCCATGCATTTCCAGCGCCATCGACTGCATCTTGTATCTATTTTGTGGCAAGCTTGCGTAGATGAGAATACAACTCAATGCGATATATGCACGGACATTGTAACCCTCCAGATCACTGCCTCTTTGGCCGTGAGCCCGTGACTTCTTCTTCCGGTATTGTGAACTCCACTGAAGCTGAATATTGTTAATCACTCCAAATTGTTCCTGTTATTGTTTTTGTTCTTATTGTATTTTGTTGATGCACCATTTTGCTAATGATCAGTTCCTTGTGAATTGTGGGTAGATCCAGTCCTTTGTGGGGGTAAATGGTCAAAATTACAATTTCAAATTAGGTCCGAAAATGGCCGTTTGCCCCCACAAAGGACTGGATCTACCCACAATTCACCAGGAACTGATCATTAGCAAAATGGTGTATTATTGTAAAAGTATTGGCAGACTATGATGACTGAATGACTCAATAAAACCACAGAGACAACATGTCAATGCTTAACGGTTAAAGACTGGAACTCCTTAAGCAAAGACATTAAATTCTCAGTCTCTCATAGAATTTAAATTTAAATTTTTTACGCAACTGATTTAAACCAAATTTTCTCGCTTTTTTCTTTATTTTATACACGTATTTTTATCCTTCTTATCTCTTTTACACTTTATCTTTATTATTGTTAGTTTTTATTATGAAATTAGTTAGCCTGATTTTAACTTTTTAATCTATTTAATCATTATTATTTGTTTGTAACTTTTATATACAGGGCCTCTCTGAAAACCACTGCTGTGAGAGAGCACCCTGTATAAATACTGTTATGAATAAATAAAAACTTGTGAAATGACAAATTAAAATCTTTTCCGATAACAATTTATAATAATCGATAACAATTGATAAAACAATCGTTATCGATTTCTATTGGAAATCGATATCAATCGATGTCACAACTTTCTTTATCGATTTTAGGTCCATTGCTCTTTTTAATCTATATTAATGACATCTACCTCACTTCCCAAAAGCTCAGCTTTTACTTATTCGCTGATGATACCAATCTCCTTTATGCTGAAAAAAATTTGAAATCCCTCGAGGCAGTCATTAATGATGAGTTAATGCAAGTTTGCGAGTGGCTAAATGCAAACAAATTATCGTTAAACATCCAACTTTGTTATTTTCCATCCCTATCAACATAAGGCTTACTATGACGTGAACTTAAAGATCTACGATAACTTACAGAACTCTATAGATCTCGAACTTAAAAACTATGTGAAATATTTAGGTGTACTCATGGATAGTAACCTCTCATGGAGATATCACATAGATCACATTTCATCCAAAATAAGCAAAGGTGTTGGTATTATTGCGAGGTTCAGGCATTTTGTACCTTCAAATACTCTTATAAGGATTTATGGATCGCTAATTGAGCCATATATTTCTTATGGTCTTACCTCCTGGGGCCAAGCTGCTAATTATTGCCATCTGAACAAAGTACTTATTCTGCAAAAAAGATTCCTCTGTTTCTAAGCTCTAGCATATTACCTTTGAATTTACTTTTCTTTAAATACCAGTATATGGCTATCCTTAGCTTATGCACCATGTTGCTAACCATTGCACTCCCTCCAAAATCACTGATCTTTTCATTTGTTCTGACTTTATACACTCTCCCTATACCAGATTTTCAGCTGTTGGTAATTTTCACGTCCAAGGATCTAGAACTAATCAACAGTTATTATCCTTTTCAAGAACTGGGACAAGAATCTGGAACAAAATTCCTCCTAAGCTACGCAAGTTGAGTAAAACACTTTTAAAGCAAAAATTGCGCAAATTACTCTTAAAGGTTTTAGAGATTGAGGAGGTCTATATTGACGTTAGTGCAATTGAAGGGCTCGGTGGAAGAAGGGCGTAAGTGACGATTTTGACTTTTTTTTAAATGCCGTCCAAATGAGTTGAATATTTGCATGTGGCCTTTGATTCAGTAGAAAAACATTACTCTGTGTTTTTTGCGCAAATTTCTGCTTTATTTTCAAGAAAAACCGTATGCAAAACACACGTCAGCGTTCTTTGCATCCTTTTATATTCAAAGCAAAAACAAAAGAAAGCGATTGTTTCTTCTTCTTCTCGTCTTTCTTCTTTACTGATCTAAGCTTACTCATTTGTTTATTATTGTTGTTTATTGTTGTTTTCAACGTTACAATTATATTGTCAATAATTTCAATTAATTAATCAATTAATTAATTTTGATAATTTTATTAAGTTTTGGAAAACGATTGTCAAAATCAAAATTTATCATTGTTACCCACCTCGAATAGCTAATTGCTAACTGTGGGTAACAAATATTGTACAGTTGTTGTTTATCTATTAATAATAAATGAACGAAATGAATTATTTCTATCAATTGGTATAGGAAATCAATATCAATCTTCGATTCTTATAGATTGCTATTGATTGTTATCGATTATCAGTTTAAAATTGATTGCCCACGCCTGGCTTAATTCAATTTTCCATATTTGTACAAAGTGAAGGCAATAAGACTCCATCTCCACTAAAATGTGACTACGTAAATGATGTTAAAAGCAGCAGGATTCTAGATTTGTTGAATTTCCATTGTTTTATCTGTGTACAGTATAGGAGGTAACCTTGTAGATCAGTAAGACTGGATGCACATTATTCCTGGGGGCATTAAGGTACGTACCTCGGATATTGCATCGTGGTCAACGTAAAATTAAGTATAAATAGCAAAATAGAGCATATGCATTGGAGGAAGCGGTGCAGTCACGCACAAAAGTCAGGCGTGACACCTTGTCTTCAATTTTAGTACTTTTGCCTTCAGCAGAAAATTATCAGAACGTGCTATCCTGGGGATAAGATTTCCGCACGGCTCAAACGGCTTTTTCCGAAAACACTCACCGCTTGTTTGTGAGAAATAGTTAGACTTGTCATTTAATGCATGGGGCTGTGCAGAGATTAAAGTTTCCCAAAGAACATATGACGACATATTTGGACTTGCAAAATATCATGTGAAGTACACAGAAGTACAGGAGCGACTTCAAAGACCAAAACACGAAGTATTATGAGACTTTAAAATGCTCTTACCTTCGTTTAGGATGAGCAAACCATTACAACGAAAGAAAGTAACCACTGCAAACTTTTTGGACCTCACTTAAGCGAACAGTCTTTTCACATTTGGTGGCGACTTGGAAACGTTTCGGACATTTGGCGTGCACTGTTCCTTCCAAAAGCGAAACCCTCGGATTCGGGGCCTTTTCTACTTCCGGGATCATTTTCATTCCAAAATGTCCTTGCGCGCGCTGGCTAACAACTTCGTTCCCAGTTCTCTCTCTGATCTGAAGGAGAGATTGGGGAGGTGGAGCAGTCGGTGGGAGTGGGATTCACTGGACGGTTTAATTTTGTACAGAAATATATAGTATGAGACTAAGACTTGTATAATTAATGCATGGGGCTGTGCGGGAGATAATCTTTACCAAAGAACAATTGCACTGGCAATTACAAAAAAAAAAAAAAAAGTCCAAGATCATCTTACAAGTACCTTGAATGAAACCTGAAACATTAAAACTTTGACCTTCATTTAGGATGAGCAAAACCATTCAGACGAATGAAAGTAGCTACTGCAAACTTTTCAGACCTCAGTTTTGTGAACACTCTCTTCACTCTTCTGCTGGTTGCAACGCAGACATATTTTGGGCGCTGCTCTGTCAAAAGCGAAAACCTGCAATCGAGGCTTCCTTAACCTATTGCCACCCCTGCCGGTCAAAACCGGCCGTGCAGAACCACCTCCCTTGTATCGCTTGTGACGTCATCATTAATGCGCATGGACAACTTTAATATGTAGCATGTGTAGGGGGAAGAGATCTTTCAAACCATACCAAATGAGCGCGATTCCGTCACACAGGCCGGAGAAAAGGCGGAAAAAACAACTGACGTTGAGCCGAAATTTTGAATGAAAATGTTGTTCCACTACCCACCTACACTTCCTTCTACCTAATCCTATATCCTATGATCCAAAAGTTTGCCTCAAATCTTTTCGCACCGCCGAAAGGAAGCCCAGTAAATGTCCAGCAAGAGAAAAAGAAAGCGACGCAAGAAAAGCGAAATTTTGTTTTCTGCGCATGCCCGTTCTTGGTAAGCTAACATTAAGCATCAGGATAAGAACGGCGCGATGAACTCCGCCAGTAAACAGAGTTTTGGGCAGTTTTGGTTCTTTTCGGCTAGAATCTAACCAGAAAACGGCTCGACGAGCTTCAAAAGGTGTTTTTTGGCAAAAAGCTCGGTAGTCAAAGGGTTAATTCCGGGATCATTTCCATTCCCAGATGTTCTTGCGCCCGCCCTGCCAATTATTGTAGTCATGTTATCCCGAATTTTTGATGCAAACGTTTGTCAAAAGAGAAGAATTTAGCATATAAGGTTTTAAAGGAAAATAATAGGCAAATATGCGTCGTAAAATGGCGAAAATTTCACTGTTTTAAAACCAGTCGATATCCCGCTTTTGTATCCGGTGGTTCTTGGTTCATTCAAAGCGCAAATTACAGTAACCTATCCAGTGTACAACACAATAAGAGAAACGCACTAACCATAGCTTTTGGTGAGGTAAAATGGAGCTATATTATGCAATGTCCTCTGTGGGGCTGGGTTTCGGTATCCTCCGAGTAGTGACTTCTCAACCGGACGCTACAAAAGGGAGAGAAACCACTTCGAGTAGCCGTTCATTTTTTTTTATTAAGCCGCCGTCCAGGCCCATGGACAAATAAATTAACCTTGAGACTCTTGCGCATAAGCTTACCAACATAACTGCTGCTTTAAAGTGAGCCCGGCTGTGTAGTAATCAAAATGGCGTCTTTTATTCTTGATCCTCTCTAGTCGCCTAAAACAACGTTTACAAACCTGTAGCTACAACAGAAGCGTTCTGTGTGGACCTAATAACTACCTCATCGTCTCCAGTTTATTTTCTCTTAATTTATATTTCATCGAGGAAAGGCGGGTCTTTTTTTTACGACATTCATTTTTAATTATTTGCTAGAAGGTGCTATATTGCATACACGTTTTTAGATCTTTCTTCATTTTTCAAGCATCGCGAGCTATCACGCGTACTTTCAGGTACACGATAGTACACACGACAGTATGCAAAAATTGATATTAATTTTTCTGCTGTTGCAAGCATATATAGGGCGTAGCCAGTTAAGAGATTGCAAAGGTGCAAATATGATCTCAAGTAAATGTCGTATAAGAGGGCGCCAATTTTCGTCACAACTGTTAGGGACGTTACAAGCATCCGAGCATTGTCATGGCAAGAAATGAGGGACGCGCGTGCGCAGTTCGTAGCGACACTTTGAAAAATCACGCTAAAAACATGGCGAGCATAAATAGAGAGACTTGAGTGAAGAAAATTAAATTTTTTGACATACCTCTCTAAGCTTTTTACTTTTCCACTGGTTTCAATCTGATCCTGTTTATTGACATCGATAGTCGTTCTTTGACACAATAATTGGTCACTTTCCAGCTTTATCCGCCACGGTTTTGAACTTTGAAGTTAAGCTTTCTTGTTTGGTAAGAGAAGTATGGCGGAATGCCTTTTCCAGCTGAATCGCCGTCGAAAAGTCTAACTTTGCAAGCCCGTGCCGCAACGAATTCCCTGGTTTCAATCTGATCCTGTTTATTGACATCGATAGTCGTTCTTTGACACAATAATTAGTCACTTTCCAGTTTTATCCGCCACGGTTTTGAACTTTGAAGTAGAGCTTTCTTCTTTGGTAAGAAAAGTATGGCGGAATGCCTTTTCCAGCTGCGAATCGCCTTCGAAAAATCTAACTTTGCAAGCCCGTGCCGGAACGA
Organism: Pachyseris speciosa; assembly: GCA_016490735.1. NCBI lineage: Eukaryota > Metazoa > Cnidaria > Anthozoa > Scleractinia > Pachyseridae > Pachyseris > Pachyseris speciosa. The sequence continues at coordinate 1,159,465 of JAEMWC010000093.1, forward strand.
ATTCCCTGGTTTCAATCAGAAATATTGTTCCAAAACAATGTAGTTGACGTCGATGGAACTGTTTTTCTATCACAGTTTCGGTCCACCACGGTAATCAGCATTGAAGATGGACTTTTTTCAAGTCTACTTGGATGAAGGTAAGTCTTCATAGAAGCGCCATGAGTGCTGTGAACGCTTCACAAGTTCCAAGAAGTAGCGCCGGCCATTTTGTTAAATCATTCTTCTCTTTCCCAGGCTTTTTACGGATAGAAATCCTCGGTAAAAGACTGAGAAACAAATCCTTGCGGCGAGATAGCGGGAAAATTAAACAGGAGGAAATCAAATTATCAATTCGCCGTGATCGTTCGAAGTACTGTACACTTTCATAAGCCAAGAATGTCCGATATTTCACCAAAACAGCCAAAAATCGATTTACTTATTAGTGGAAATTTTCCAGATAACAAACATTCTCTATTATCTTTATTTCTTTGCTGTTGCAGACAACCGTAGATTACTCGACAGGGCCGCCATCTTTTTTTTATTTTTATGAAGGGCCTGCAAATTTCTATAGCAACGATCATCCAATAGCATCTCGCGAAAGAAAGAAAGTAATTGACAGCTCTCTAGACTGCTCTTAAGTGACTCCGCCCCCTCATGTCCCTCATTTCTTGCCATGATAAATTTTATGATCGTTTCGTTTAATAGTTGGTGCGACGTCTAACGTATTTTACAAACTTAATAAATGTAGATGTAGATGAAGCACGTCACAAGAAGATTTCCTTAAAATTTCAGTGATTAGGATTAGTCGACGCACTTTCAATCGTGTTGTCGTAACAGTCGCAAGCTGATCGTTTGTACATGCTTGCTTTATTGTAATTTGTTCAAATAATTTCTTGTCAGCGTTATTGTACTTTAAAACTTAGTATGGTTGTTTTCCAAACCAGTTGTAAGACTCTACAGCTTTAGGTTTTTACATTTTGTAGTAACAGCATCGTGTAATTTATCCGTAACTGATTTATCTGCAGCGTTTCTCACAGGGTTTCTACAGTTATTTCAGTTCCCACGGTGTTTGTTGACAAAGTTATAAGAGAAGAATAAAGTTTACCAACAGCAGTCGAAACTCGTTCTTAATAAATCACTGGAGCTATAAAAGCCACCTTTGGTCGTCTTCTCCTAATAAAAATAGTACTGGTTTTCTGAGTATTGCGTTTAAAGTGATACTGTCATCAAATTTTTACCCTCGGAATTTTTAGGCTTATCACATAGACCAACAATCCAGTACAAGACAAGGCGTAATAGCTTTCATTAGGATTCAGAATGACATCGCAAACAAGACAATATTTCGCAAAACTTTAAGTCATTCTTTTACGGATGTTTTGCATTTGGGGGAAAAATTTGCGTTAACACGCTTAGGAGTGCCCACCGGTGTTGCACAGACTCATGCCAATCCGAACCAAAGGGCGACATGCGTTACGTTTCCCGCGAAACAAGAGGAAGTGATGTCATATAACGTAAGCATCACGTGGACACCCATGCTTGACGGGAAGTCAACGGTTGCTTGTAGCGGGTCCCCTCCCTTTCGTAGCGTAGCGTCCACTGGAGAAACCACTGCTCGCAGGGTAAGGGTAGGTGGAATACAGCTTGGGTTTAGACTGGCGAGGCTACCTTCGTAACTGAGTTGAGTAGCTGCAAGGTTTGAATTGGACTGAGTAGATATAAATTTTGAACAGAGATACGTAGGGTTCAGTTTTGGATGAGGTCGGTGTGACAAGGCCTTGAAATGTTTGTAGAGTTCGGGTTTTAATTCGGAGGAGTAGCGCTATACTTTGAATAGGTATAGCTGTGGGTGCGTTTTGGAATGGGATCGGTGTGGAAAGTCTCTAAATTCGGTAAGGTGGGGTTAGTTTTTTTTAATTACTGTAAATCGAATGGGTTTGGACAGGGTTTACACGGCGATGTGCAGAGTTGGGTTTAGGCTTGGATGAGTAAGACTGAATTCTGGGATAGAATGGGTGGGCTGGATATGCTTGGGTCAGCTTGGTAGGGTTGTTTTTCAAGATAGGTTGATGTTGTGCCTGTGCGGCAGGTACTCTTTACTTGTTCTGGGAGGGCTGAGATTTCGATAGGGTTCGGTACGCCTGCTTAGTAGAATTGGTGGCAGGCGGGCAAATCCGCAGCTTTACCATAAATTATCCGCAGCAGACCTTGTTTTGATATAATTGCGGGTCCAGTTCACAAGACTGTCATTTCCATTGTTTTGGTGTGCATAACTTTAGAGACAAACCCAGAGATGACTCTTCTCGTCTTTCAAGTTAAATTTTATAAAAAAAAGGAAAAAAAAAAAAAAACCCTGCTTCTTTAGCTTTAAGTAGCACGCTACTTTGCGTTAACTAAAAACTCTAAATATGTAGAAAATCATAAAAAATCTGACAATTCTTCTTCAACAATTACACATTTTTTTTATAGCTAGAGAAAAAAGTTACAGTTTGCATAAATCTGATTAACTAAATAATTAGTTCTACTTATAGCCATTTTTTTTACACGTTTATAACTAAACAAGAACCAGTTCTAAAAACAAGAATCCAGTTCCACGCAAAATATATATGTCAATCATTCCCACAATGCCGACGTTTGAAATTGCAATCTCCGAATTGAGATTTCAAGTTTCCTGTACAATGTAATACAGGCCCATTAATACTATAACCCACACTCTTAAACAGCTACATTTTTCAGTTGCATGATATATTCTGTCAGAAGCCGATGACTTAAAGCTTCACGCTTCTTATCCTTTTCACAGCAATAGCTTTGAGTAATTAAGTATGCAATGAATTCCAGTACTTTTCGTTTTGCTTCTACCGTTTCAAACTACAAATACAAGGTAGAACTTAATTAAAAAACCTATTTCTAACGAAAAAAATATATGTTAGTCTGATTGAGCAATGATAGTTTTAAGTTATAAAAAAGTACCAATGGTTCATGCGTCAGCGTGCGTTCATTCGAGATATGAAGCACGCGGGAGGCTTGGAGAGCACAAAAGTTGCGTAAGAGTTGCTCGAGGCGTAGCCGGGAGCAACTCTAGCTTCTTGAGTGCTCTCCAAACTTCCCAAGCGCTTCATATCTCAATGAACGCACAGCTGACGCATGAACCAATTGTTTGATAACATTTTCAACGCGGTTGCAATTAACACTGACGTCATTTGCGAGCACAATGGGAATACGAAGCACGCTCGCGGAATTTGATCTCATGAACTTGCTAGCTATGTTATAAATAAATGTATTTACTTGCTAAGTCAAATGAGATTTACTTTTCCCTGGTTTAGCATTCATATATTTGCCTTTCACTTTCGCCTCCAAAGATACCAAGTTAGGTCATGGAAATGAAAATTATCCAAGTTTGATGGAGGATAGAGTTCAAGAGTTTTAAGGTGAACGTTTGGTCAACAATAATAGGTTAGAGTCAAGTTCAGCATAATAAACAACATTACATAGTTAGGAAGTAAAAGTTAAAGATCAGCGACAAAAAAGCACTGAAAAGGGTATTAAATCTTCCTACTCTTCACCATAGCACTGGTTTTGATCTTTACATCTACCGAGATTAAAATTTATTTGGCCAAACTACATCCTACAATAGACCCATGTAACCGTTTCATACCCACCTAGAAATAATACCTAATTTCTCTTTACAACAACACAAAAATTGTAAATGACACCTACATTAATATTTCACGAAACACAGTAATCATAAACAAAGTTAGTCTGTCCTGACCGTCGGTGAATTCCCGGAGTACAAAACGTGACAGTAATGTGAGTGTGTTTCGACTAGTCTGTGTTCGTACATTGGAATACATGTTCTCTAGTAAAAGGAATTTAAAATTTTAGCCTGAAACTAATAAGATAAAAAGGTACAAAATACCCAAAAGTACAAATGACGACCAGGGCTCGGTTAATTTAATCCAGGATTAGAGAAAACTTTGGTTCCAGTTTTTACCTTTTGGATGAAAGTTTCTTTTGCTGCTTTTTGCTTTTCAGGATTGACGTCCTCTAATCTAAAATTTCACAGAATATCAGCGTTGAATAACGTTTGTGGATAGAGAAATAAACTCCTTGGTTAATTTTTAATCTTGGATTAGGGTTAATCGCCTTTCGAACAACAGGGCCCAATCTACTAAGCTCTCTTTAAAACAAAGGTTAAGTCCAGGGAAGATGTAGAAACGTATCACACGGCATAACAGCGCCCAGATCACTTTCTTGATCATACGCGCTTGAGTTCAGTTCTTTACGCCATTTTTTTGTCCTTTGATTGGCAGTTCTTAATTTGCACCTCTAACAAGTGAAATATTTACAATTTGGTCGGTTTTAGCATGAGAGCAGTCACCATTCAGCCTGGTGTCGACACCAAACCAAACGGCGCACAGACGCTCACTAACGATGATAAATCTAAAAAAGTCAATGTTCGAACAACGCAAGAACAAACTCATCAGATGAACATTCACTATTCTTAGCATAAAAATTACAATTTCCTCGATTGTTATTGGTTTAAAAAACTCCTATTTTCCACTAATTCACGTGCCAAGTTGTTATCGGACAGTTTGTTATCGGACAGTTCTATAAGCCAATCACATTCAAAGTAGTGTTTCAAATCAACCAATCACATTCAAAGTTGTAGTTTAAATCAACCAATCACAACCTTGGTTTCATTCACCATACATTTTGATTGTAGTCAATTTTAGAGCGACATTTAAAAAATTTAGGCTTTCTTTTGTCAGTCTTTTAATGCAAAATTTCCCTCCCTTTTATAACTTAGCTCATCTACTTTTCTCGGAAATTGTAATTTTTATGATTAATTATTGGTAATAAGACTTCGTGTCGTACAATTCGGTCTGTAATCATACTCGTGATAAACAAATCGGACTCCCGCTGCGCGGTCGTCCGATTTTGTTATCACTCGTATGATTACAGACGGAATGGGCCCTTTGCAGCTGGTTAGTCACGAGGTACAAAGACGTCATGCTGGAGAGCAAGCGACGCACTGGGACAAGACAAACAAAGGGCTTACATCATTTAAAATGGTAATTTTCTTTGTTTGTCTTGGCCCAGTGCATTGCTTCCTCTCCAGCATGGCGTGTTTGTACCACGTGACTGACCAGCTACAAAGGGCCCATTGGACTCCACTCAGTCCTATTACCATTACTAATAAAACGATTAAGAAAATAGCGCGGTTGTACTGTCACTAAAGCGCAGGTCATTAGAAAGTGGTAGTTGTCTTAGAGTGAATAGACCCTCGTGTTTTTGTTGCCGGAAAGACAGTTGTTGACTCTTAACACTCTTGAAAAATCGGCCAAATGCAGTTGTTCAAGCGTAGCTTACAAATAACAACTGAACTCACAAAAGTTTCGTCGATTTGTAATATCTACTGCCTCTGGGTCTACAGCCCCGATCGATGAAATCATGCATTATTAATCGGAGTCGTCGTCATCAAAGCCAAGAAAATCGTGAGCTGTTAAAAGGAAACCCTTTTCCCAGTCAGGATAACTGACGTTCGTGAGTTTGTGCTCCTCACAAGATGAGATGGGAAATATGTAGTTTGAAGTGATCTCCTCTGTCAGTTCCACACTGTTTTCAGCTGTGTCTTCTTCGCGTTTCTTCAGCACGGTCATGAATTCCGAGGACAAGGCACAGTCCAGTTTGCAGAGTTTAATTATGCATACTCGGCCCCTAGAAGTAAAACAGACAACTTTGTCTTCCTCAGCCGGGACACAGCCATGCTGACGATGTTCTCCTGCCCTTCTGCTATCCTTACGAACCAAGCAGCTTTCGACTCCGCGACATCCCACAGGAATACCATGCCGTCAATGCCGCAAGAAATTACGTAACGATTCACCTTTAAAAACGTGATTAACTCAATTCCACCAACATGGTCGCAAAGAATTTGTCTGGGCGAATGGATAGTTGGAAAGCAAAAATTGTACAGAATAATAATGCTTGCAATGCAGCAAACTAGCAGCTTATTACCTGATGAAACAGCGCATCGTCTGAACTTAACAGAACTGAAAAACCTCTCCACTCCGGTCCGTGTTAGCAAGCGGCAGGGATGCTTATCAAATTCCCAGACCTCTATGACATACTCACCGCACAAGATTAGCTCTTTTTTGCTTGATGGCAAACAAAAACACTTGACAGCCAGGAATGTTGGTGATTTAAATGAAGTTCACATAGCTTTGGTTTGAACGTCCCATACATGTAAATGTGAGTCGTTAATAATATTCCGGATACAAAAAAGAAGTAAGGTGCTGTCGGCTGAAAATATGAAATCCGCGAGGTGTGTCAGCTCAAAGTTTGTTTCAAATACCGTTAGAGCACCCTCAGTTCCAGATTCTCCAACATTATATAGCTCTATCTTGTTGCCTTGGTGGCAGGCAGCCTTTTTTTTTTTCCGTCTGGCGAGAACACACAACTTTTAATCCAAGGCACTGGTGCCGGAGATACTGACAGTGGAGACTCGGAAGTGAAACCCAAAGCGAAGCCTTTCTCTTCGTTCACCATATTCCACGACGCAACTATTGAGTCGGAAGTAACAGACACAATGGAATCATTTGAATTAAAGACTGCTGCAATGGTCTCCCGTGCTGCTGATGACTTCACTGGTAACGATGGAAAAAATTTCAAAGGATTAAATAAATATCTCAACAAGATCGCTCTTTCTTTTGTTTCACTTCGAAAGAAATACCCAACTTGGCTGCCATTTCTGAAATAAAAGGGGTTTCCTCCCGATTCGTCCACTTTGGATCCTTCTCTCCAAAAGCTGGTAGTTTGTCAAACACCTAAGAACAACGTTTAGTGAAACCATGTCACCATATTGACACAAAAATCGAGGAGCAACGTGTGCGACATAGTCCTGCAGATGCACATCTACAAATGACACCGATGGCGATGACCCGTCGACACTAGCAGAGAGTATTTCTGGAAAAAAAAATGTTTTGAGTTACTCACCTGCTTTCTTCTTGTCAATTAGCAAATGCGGACAATCTTTTCGAATTTTTCCGGCTCTGGCCCTTTTCTGATTTCTTCCTTCTTCCTGGTTTTTTGCTAACCACGTTGAAATCAGCTTGTGAAGAAAAGTAGCCGTATCATTAGCAGTTTGATTCAGGAAATGAACGGAGTAAATGAAACCGGAAGCGGAGAGGGAGCGGCCAGGACACAGCCAATCAACGTCTCATAGAGATCTGCTCCCACTTTATTAAACACTCGCTGGAAATTCTCCCGAAAGAAATCGTTAATGTCTTCTGGGAAAAGGCCCATAAACACAATATCCCGCCATCTTGACGTCATGCTTGGCCAATAACCCATATATAGCACCAGGTAATTAATTATGCCAAAAAAGATAATAATGATCAGCCTTGTAAAAACAAAGGATATTGACTGCAATGAGACGTTTAAAGCCGAGGGTGCTCCAATACACCCGCTCTGAGCCGGTTCACTAGGGTGATGAAGGAACCGAGTTACCGGAAGTGTATTGATTAGACACTAAAGGAATAGTTGTTGCAAGAGTGAGAGTGTACAGCTGGAGACAAACAGCCCCACTGAAAGCCGATCAGACGTAGAAGGGGTGGAGGGTTGGAGTAAGGGGCGAGAGAATGTTGCCTCAGAGTGGGTTTGGGGAGGGGGGATAAAGGAAATGGAATGTTGGCTGATCTTAGTAGGAGTCTGTTCTACTCATAATATTGACATGTGCGATGAGTCCAATGTTGCACTTTTCACTAAGAAATGCTGTACAACACAGAGTAGACTAATAAGAGAGAACATTTTAAATGTACGGTAATGAATAAATTCAATACCACGTTGAGAGTTTAACATTTTCTATCTTATTACCTCAGCTGATCTGAGGGGGGACAGAGCTCATTTTCTCTGAAACTTGCACAACACGCCGTTGTACATCTTGAACGTCATTTTGGAGATGTTTCACGTCTTTATCAACCTTTGAAACTCATTTTTCCAGTTCATCCAGATGTGCTTTTACATGCTGCAAAGCCTTTTTCGTTGCGTAAGCGTTAGCGTGCAATTGCTTTTGTGTTCTTGGAAATTAATATTTAGGTATCACTTTAAACCTTGATCCCGATTAGTTACCCTTCAACCGTTCACAGCTTTTCTTTTTCCTTTCAGCCGTCGCCTTGTAATTTTGGTTTGGCAGTTGACGATTTATCAGGTTTTTTCCCACTCGCAGCTGCCGTCTGTGCTTCGCGGATAACATGCTTCGTTGGCTTTCGGTACTTTTCCGTTCTCCCCTAGGCTCAGTAGAGACAATTTTTACACTAATCCGCCCCTCCCTCGACTTGTTTGTTTATAATCTCCCAGATTCTGGAAAACACGTGACCAGACCCAACCAGGGTCTCCTCTCTCGTGCCAGGGGGCGGCAAGAGGAGAGACCCTGGAAACGAGGTTGAAAGGTCTTAAGAAGTGTTAGAACACCATAAACAAGCAATTGCATGGTTTTGACCACAAAAATGTAGATAAAATTGGCGGAAATGATGAATTATACTAGCAATTTTTTTTGAGAAAGGGTGTCAAAAAAAGGCTCTTTAAACCAAATTATGCCATAAAAATGCGAGCATAATTGAGAAGGGCCTTATCTCATCAACTCAAGTGTGTTATGACTTGACCTGCTCTTTAATTGGCATAATTTTGTTTTAAGGGAAAGTATTTATCCAATCGTTATGAAACTTGGCGAGCAATTTAGTATCCACATCCTTACACAACGATGCAAATGTTAAGTCGAAAACGCGGAATTGAAAGCCATCTTACATAAAATCTTTTTTGTTCGTTGTTCTCTTACTCCTATTGAGGGCTCCATCGTGCCGCCTTTTAATCATGTCCACGTGTTAACGGAAACGGTAAATTAAGAAAAATAGATCATGTGGCATAATTAATGTTCAAATATCTCACAATGAAATGATCTATACCACATTAAAAGCCGGAATCACATTAAAACTGTTATTCTAAGCATTTTGAAGCAGAACGTTTCTAGAATTTCGAAGTGCAAACGTTTCGCCCGCCCCATTCCAAAATCATGCATCGTCACGTCATTAATCAAGAGATGTCAAGTGACACTAAAGGCAACTTTCATGTGGTTAAACAACTGAAATACTTGTCTAATTCAAAATTTATGATGCGAATAAGTCATCTGATATGTAGAAAATGGAAGCGCTTTGAAATCTTTGAGGGGGTCGTCTAATTATAAAGATCCAAGCCTTAACACTCTTGAGAAAGCTCTTCCTGAATTTCACAGGGTCTCAGTCACTAAATGCACAGTGAGACCAAGTATTTCTTGCTTGTGGAACATGTCCTGCAGCACTCTGCACGGCAGCAGAAAACACTGGGACTTAACCAAGCAGGGTGAGCACAGCAGATGCGTCACAGTGTCAATGAAAGGCGTTTAACTTTGCCATGAAGTTCTCGACATAGAGTTTGACAAATTCAACATATGATGTTATTTTGCGGTCAAAAGCAGGGGCGAAGCCGTTAAATTTGAGACCACGAAGAGGAAGCCGTTCAGAATCGTTAAAAAAAATATGGCTAAATGAATGACAAAGTTCTGAAAGTTAATAACAATTCAATGCTGTCAGTGATCTCTTCCTTAACCTGCGTGACAGGTGTGAAAAGACAGGATCGACAGGGGATGAGGAGCACCTCTTACCCAGTCCCCCCATTTTCCTCCCATTTTCAAGCTCCCCATACCCTCCCCGTTTGTGCTTGCTATGTAAGCTATCTCTGCTAAATTGCATGATCAATGGGCTGGAATCAGGAGCTTCACGAAAAGTCTCGTGATTTGTATTTCATTCTTTTTATTTTGAACCCCACTTTGCGACCGCCTCTCATAAGGAACCATGTTTTGAAACATATTAACCAAACGCTTCCTAGTCAAATCACTATAATTGGAACCTCTCATACACAGCCACCTCTTTTAATAAACAAAACTACTGTTAGAGTAGAGACTGAAGCTTTTGATTGTTTTTAACGTTTTATAAATGACCACTTGTTTGCTGTTGTACTTTAACTCTCATAAGAAGCTAGCATTGCAGATGTATCCATGTCCCAGTTTGGAGGTATAATAATAATAATAATAATAATAATAATAATAATAATAATAATAATAATAATAATACTAATAATAACAACAATAATAGTAATAATAATAATAATAATAATAATAAGTAATGGTAGTAGGACTGAGTGGAGTAGAATTCAGGGAATAATCGGGCGAGTGATTTCAAATTGGCCGAGCGCGTGGCGCGAGGCTGATTTGAAATTACGAGCACGATTACCTCTGAATTGTACGACACAAAGTCCGATTACCAATTAATTGTGTCAATAACAAAATGCGAGAAACCCTAGAGGTCAACTTTCTAAATTGTAAAACGTTTTGTACAAAACAACCGACGGAAATGGTTGCTATTTTACAAAGCACGAAGATTGACAACTGACACGACATGGCAGCTACTGCTCAACATACGCAAATAAGGTAACTGTCCGATTTGGCCTGTCCGATTACAGGTGTTTGTAATCGGACAGCTCAAATCGGAGAGTTTGGACCTGAAGCAGCCAATTAAGACACCTATAAAGGCTGTTAAGAACCAATCACATTTGAGCATTTTGTTATTGACACAATAATAATAATAATAATAATAATAATAATAATATATCACATTTATATTGTCCCTTTTCTATGCAATATTCAAATGCGCATTACAACACTGGCCAGGGGACTTTGCCAGACTGCTTATAACGCAGTTCACAATTAATGAAGTTGAGTCGTGAGTGCCCCCGTAATGTCAATATCAAATTAAGACAGACATTAGGGGTGGTCACTGCCAGAGTTTTGTTACGTCCCTAGTGGTTCTTTTACGTCCCACAGAATTAGAGAATTATGAAGAGTTGTGAGACGGGGCCTGCGGTTTATCGTCCTTATCCGAGAATACTAGAAAGTCTAACCATTTGTAGATGTCATTACAAAGGCAGCACTTTCTCCTCAATTATTTAAAGACCCTGAGTGTTGGTCCGACCGGGGTTTGAACCCGCGACCTCCCGCGCCGTAGTCCAATGTTCTACCACTTGAACTAACCGGTCGGTGGTATCAGACGTGTTTCCCTTTAATTTATATATTTGTAACACCCAAGTACATGAATTTTTGGATTGAATAGCTTGTAATAAGGAAACCTTTTATCGCTCTTGAGAACATGATATGCCCATGACTCTATAAATTACATTTGAAGACTTAAATGTCAGATGATCTATATGTCTAATAATTGGTAGTGTGTTACAAAAAAATTTAGGAATCAGTTGTACATGCACGCTGTGCTTGAAGCTACAATCTTCGACACAAAAAATGGAACATTTGGACCACCCCTCCTCCCCATTTCAATGATGCCAAAATGGCGCGTTTTGCTCTTCGCGCGCCTTCATCATTGCTTAGGAGGGGAAGGGGGTTAATTGTTCCATTTTATTCAGTCCGAGATTGTAGCTTTCTAATTTTTCCTTTAAAGCCACTGTGATATTCAAGATTTCATTTTATCTGAGGTATTGACGTCTTGTTGTCTCCAGATCTAGAAACTAGGGCATGGAGTAACTCTCTGTTATCTAACCACACGATAATGACCCAAAATGTAGACACCTGTGGTCCGACCTCTAATAAGCTGCCAACTCCTGTGAGGCAACCCCCTTACGCTTGACAGTTTGGGTGGTTGCTGATTAGGGAGTTTAAGCAAATCGCTACGGCGGGCGATACTACGGCTGTCGTGGCCGAGGCCTTGGCTGAGTACGTCGCCGTAGCCCTTCAAAGTTCAAGTTTAAGCAGCGCGAAATCGAAGACAGTACGGCTGTGAAGTTTACGTTCGAGTTAGTTTCTTACAGCGTTCACCAGTTAACTTTGGGAAATAAATTCCTTCAAAGGAGCAAGGAATTTCACTCTATTTTATGGCGAGGGTTTTTGCGGAGGCGTTGAAAAACTTCTTGCATTGATATTCTCAAACAGGATTAGAACTGATTTCGCAGTCTAGAACAACAACGCGACAGTAGAGAGAAAAAGGCTTGAAATTATAATTTTGATATTCACAACCCCTACTGGTTCAGTACTATATTAAACAGAGGCCACGACTCCCGGTATGAACTATGAGACCAATAATTACAAAATTACTGACAAATCGTGTGGAAACGATTATTTATTTACATTCACTTGCGACTGAAATGAATCAATACACGTCGATCGCGTTGGAATATAGTGCAATTATTTTAAAGTAAAACACATCGATTAACCGTCCGAACATCCTTGCAAATCTTACTGCATGCTAAGAATATCTGAAATTAGCATTCAAAATTCTGTAAATTGAGTAAAACACAGCTTTTGACATAAAAATAAAACAATGAAGCTGTACTAACGAAATCTTGCCATTTGCCGCCGCCATTTCACTGCATAAAACAACTGCTGAAAATAAACGCAGATTTGTTGGGTTCAAAGAAGGAAGGTACATAAATGTTCATTCTAAATGAATTAGGAAGGTTTTTCAGTACAATTAAACGGTTAAAAAATCAAAGAAGCCTGTTGAAAAGTAGAAAGAAGCGATTTAAAACTCGCGTACCTGAGACTACGCGAAACCTCTTCTCCCGACGTAGTAGGATTTACCGCTACGGCTGAAAGCGAATGCCTGCATGCTGCTACTGCTGCTGCTGCAGCTATAACCATCAAGATCCCTCAGATCATCATTACCGTCATCGTCATCGTCATCGTCATCGTCATCGTCATCGTCATCATCATCGTCATAAAGGTGAAGTACACTTGTAACCAGTTTGGTTAGTGAAACTGTAACACCACGGCCATTGAGCTTAAAAGGAGCTAACTAATGTACCAGTCCAGACCTTCCAGACCTGCTTGCCAGGCAAATATCAATTGAGACTTCAACTTAACAAAAGTGGGGGAGCCTTGGGAAGCCTTGTTCCCAACCCTCCCTTCCAGCCTCTCCCCCTCCGCGATGCCTGAAGTGGGAACGCTGTTGTCAAAAATAAATGCTTCGAAATTTTACAAAAAACAACACAATAATTAAATAGAATAATTTTTAAATCTCCTAACAAGGGATTGTTGCAAAAATTAACCCAATTTCATCGCTATTGATCGTAGTCACTTAACGACTGTTGATGTCAGTTTGTTCACTCTACAGTGGTTGATTGACAGCTGAAGCGAGGATGGTGAGGGTGTTGACATTAAAGTTCGGTTTGAAAGCCACAGTAGACTCAATTCGTTCTGCTCAACACAAATTTTATTTCATATCCTTTAAATATGACACAAAAATATCCCAAATAGTAATTAATGTCAACATTTGTCTACATTCATCTAATCAATGATCAAATTAATGATCTGCATTATTTATTGCTATAAAAACAAGCTACTCTCAAATCTCAGAGTTCTAGCTGACCCCTCCGTTTACACATATGTTAATTATTTTCTCAAAGTAAATTGCAGATGAGCTTCGAGTAACAATAACTCTCTACATCAAAAAACTTTCAGAACTTTTCAGAAATTTTTACATAAAAAAATGTCTATTCATATTCATGTAATGTCTACAAGATTCTTAGTGACTTATTTTTTATCAAATAAAGGAAAAGCAATTTACCTGCAGCTAATGCAGCCATTATTTATAGTTTATATCCATAATTACATGTTACTTAAAAAACAACGGCTTCCGATCTTACACGTTTCAATTACAGATAAACTATTTCATGACACCGCAAATATCAATTCAACCCGGAAGGAATGTTCCGAGAATTCAAATTAATGGAATCTTAACACGAACCCGTGGTTCGTTCTAGGAGTGAAAGAGTTGAGGGGGAGTACTAAATACTTTAGCCGAAGCAAAATTCCACTTAACAATTAGATTATGAGCTCGAGATTTCTATCGCGTGATAGCTGATGAGGGCGCAGCCCGAATCAGCTATCACGCATAGAAATCGAGTTCGAATAATCTAATTGTTTTAGTACAGATCTATTAGTCCTTCAAAACTAAACAAGTAAATTATCTAAATCCACCTCGCCGACACTTCGAAAACGTGAAGAAGCGGCCGCCATTTGTTGACAACCGCTACTCAATATCTATCACAGAATAGATAGCGAGAGCGTAGCCAATCAGAGAACGGCATTCGTGATAGAGCGCTAGTAGATTTATACTAAAAATAACTTTGAAGAAGGAGGCAGGATGGCCGAGTAGTTTGGGGCGCTGGGTTTCAATGCGGTCACCCCGGGTTCAAATCCCGCTCTAGCCACTAGATGGTGTTCTTCTGGGTAGTCCCTGGTTCAACTCCTTGGTCATCCTTGTAAATAGCCAACGGGTTTGCCTCCGGCCAGTTGGGATTCTTATCATGTTTATTTGTTTATTTGAACTATTTGTTTCTGTATTTGCTCGGCCCCACTAGCCTTTGTGCTATAAATACTGCCGAGGGTAAATAAAGGTTATTATTACTATTATTATTATTATTATTATTATTATTATTATTATTATTATTATTATTATTATTATTATTATTAAAATGCTCAAACACATTACCTTTCAAGATTATAATGTACTTGGACAACCCAGGTTCTACAAGAGACCCAACATGACCCAACATAACATTTTTACCCAGTTTCCACTCACACCACTACTACATTATCATACATGACAAACACTCAGCGCGCTCGTCATTAATTCTTGAATTTTAACTCTGATCGCGTTAAAAATTTTGTTGAGAGTGATGATGGGGCTTACTCGTATCCCACCAAGTTATCACACTGAAAAACGACACACTTTACTGATATACCTCGAGCACTATTCCAGATACCGATAGTTTGGAGATAGCGCATTCTCTTGTTAGTAACTCATTAGAAGAAATTTTGATTCGCGTGTGAGAATGGAACGTTAATAAACCACACAAACCCGTCAGGGAGCTGTATTTGCAGTATATCAGTTTGCTAAAATAGAGTTTAAGTCCAGGGAAGATATATATCGAACGATACCTCACCACGAAAACTGATGACTCGCTAGGCAGACTTGAGTTCTTCTTACATTTTTGCCCTTTGATTCACAGTTCTTGCCTTCCAATTATATACCAGACTATTTGTTTAATGCACACAGACGATACTACAAAAATGAAAACAAAGACGGTCAAGATTCGAATGCAAGGAAATGACTTTGAATATGTGAATGATCATCGCAGTTATGTCGGTGATGATCCTCAGGTGAGTAATATAAATCTCACGACGACTGAGCCATTCTGAACAACACTGTGGCGTTTTGGACAACTCATCGTTTAGGGCTGCGAAGGACATGTCTCATCAGCGGACTCGTCAGAATCTTCAGACCCAAGAGACTCGTCAGACTCGAAAAGATCTTCAGGTTTTAACACAAATTCTTCTTCCAAATCACGAATCGTAAAACATTGATCGTCGACGGATGTACTAACAACAGCAGATGTTGACGCCGCTTTTCTTGTCATTTGCGGACTTGTCCTAGCTGTGTACCCTTTACCTTCCATCGCAGCAGTCAACAATTTTGACGACAATGCACACTCCAGGTTGCGAAGTTTAAGACAGCATACTCGACCGGAGGATGTAAAACAAACAGCTTTGTCTTCCTCAGGGGACAAAGCCATGCTAACGATGTTCTCCTGCCCTTCTGCTATCCTTACGAACCAAGCAGCTTTGGATTCCGCGACATCCCACAGGAATACCATGCCGTCAACACCGTAAGAAATTAGGTAACGGTTCACTTTTAAAAACTTGCAGAACTCAATTCCACCGACATGGCCGCGTAGAATTCGCTTGGACAAATGGATATCCGGAAAGCAAAAATTGTACAGAATAATAACGTTTGCGATGCAGCAAACTAGAAGCTTATGGTCAGACGAAACAGCGCACTGAAAGAACTGAAAAGAGTTGAAAAACCTCTCCACTCCGGTTCTTGCTAGCAAGCGACAGGGATACCCATCAAATTCCCAGATCTCTATGATATACTCACCGCACAATATGAGCTCTCTTTTGTTTGATGACAGGCAAAAACACTCCACAGCCAGGGATGTTGGTGATTTGAATGAAGTTGACATAGCTTTATTTTGAACGTCCCATACATAGAAATATGAGTCGTTGATACTATCCTGGATACAAGAGAGAAGTAAGCTGCTGTCGGCTGAAAATACCAAATCCACAAGGTGTGTCATCTCAGAGTCTGTTTCAAA
The DNA here is from genome assembly GCA_016490735.1 of Pachyseris speciosa. NCBI lineage: Eukaryota > Metazoa > Cnidaria > Anthozoa > Scleractinia > Pachyseridae > Pachyseris > Pachyseris speciosa. The sequence goes on from JAEMWC010000093.1 coordinate 1,175,695, forward strand.
TACCGTAACAGTACTCTTTCCAGATTCTTCAACGATACGTACTTGTATCTTGTTGTCTTGGTGCCAGGCAATGTGTTTCCCATCTGGTGAGAACACACCACTTTTAATCTGAGGCACTGAGGCAGGAGAATCTGACAGTGAAGACTCGGAAATGAACCCAAAAGCAAAGCCTTTCTCCACGTTGCCTGTATTCCACAACGAAATTACCGAGTTGGAACTAACGGACCTAACGGTAACATTTGACTTGAAGATCGCTCCGACTGATTTTCCTATTGCTGACATCTTTGCCGGTAACACTGGAAAAAACTTGAAAGGGTTAAACAGATTATTCAATGAGATCACTCTTTCCTCGGTTTCGCTACGAAAGCAATAACCAACCTGCTTTTCTCTTGTGCAGTAGAGAAGGCTTCTCGAAAGACTGGTGAAAACTTTGCCTGTCTCGAGAGATAAGGCAGACAGTGTGAGATCTGAAACTGTCGAATAAATTAAGTGGAGACCATCATTCGTAAAAGTGAAGTCTTTTACCTGCTCGATATTGTGTTCTTGCTTGGGATTATGTTCTTCAACCCCTGTTTTCAATAAAAGTATATTGTTGTAAGCACTGGCTTGGACAACCCACTTCCTATCTGGTGACACACAAACATCAAATAACATGTCTTTGCCAAAGAGGTCCTGAGAACCCGTCGGAAGTTGACTGCAGATGTTTGACTTGAATGAATAAAAAATGTCCCATTTAATTATGTCACTCTTCTGCATGCACTTCAACAAACACTTACTCATTTCTAGCGGATTAGTCGAGCATAGCTTCCACAGCATCCTTAACCGGTCTGGATCCACAGGCTTGCCCATTCGAATATAGAACATCTTCACAAGCGCCTTACGTGGGCCCACACTCCCCATCAAGTGAGCCACCTTTTTCACCAGCCACTCCAGTAGCATTGTGTAAACAGCAATATCTACTGCAATGTTACAGACTGACATGGCTTTTTCTGAGCTGAAATGGGTCATTAACTTTCCAACGAATGAAAAGTCAAGGGGCAAGTGACAAACATAAGTAAAAACGTTTAGCTGAACACCTAGGTTGAAAACGTCATAAAGCAGAGGTCTTCCCGTTTGTAAATTCCAAACCTGGTAGCAAAAAATGTCGGGGTAGAGGTCAATGATAAGTTGACGAATAGCTGCCAAGGACGGTTCTTTGTTTGACTCGATCGTTCCTTTCAATTTGCCACAACAAAAACGACAAGAACTACCACAAGGTACGGATACCTCATGAATCCTTTGCAAAGTCACATCCATTCCAAGGCACTCAAGCAAGCGTTTGGTTTGTTTTCCTACAGTCAACCTCAATCTAGAAGATTTTCCTAGCAACTGACTTAAACAGCTGGTCATTTTACAGTCTGGATTCTGGTCTATTTCCAGTAAAGCCCACCGAGCAAGTAACTCAACCATACAAAGGGAATCGTGATGCTCTTCTTCAAAGTAAAAAACTTTCTTTCTCTTCACGACGATGTACTGTCCGTCAGAAGCCATCACACCCCATTCATGAACAGCAGAATTACTTGAAAAGTGAGAAAAGTCCTCGACACATCCTCGCTTAACAGAGAACCATTTGTCCAGTCGTCCAAAAAATACCAACCTGTCGTCAGGCGAAAACGCTAATTGGCTGATTTCTTTAATGATATCTTGGCTTACCTGATAAGGACCGCCCAATATTGTTAACGTGGTTGCATCAACAAACAGGAGAGAGCGACCATGTGCCCCGACAACCGTCTTCTTATCAGAAGCTGTGGCAAAAACTTTCCAGCCTGAAAGACATTCAGTGCCTTGGATATCATAAACTTTCCGCTCCAAAGAAGGACCTAACACAACAGGACTCAAAACGTTTTCTTGAACTGTTTTTGACGCATTGATTATGGAACAACGCAAAAGGTGAGGACATTCTGACAGAACAAGAACATTGGTTTCCAGAGCCAAAAAGATTTCTAGCAGGATATTCTTTTCATTTGGGTCGAACGCAGAACAGCCAGCTGCAAGTTTCAAATCTTTAAGAAGGTGATAGATCTCAATTCTTCCACTTTGAACCCTTTGCTCCAGGAAATGAAAACTTGTTAAACACTTGAAAACAATTTGCAATGAATGCCTACCATCACCACGACACAAAAATTGAACAGCAACACGCGAGACATAGCACAGCAACACCTTGTCTAAGGTATCCACTGACTGTAGCGTTTGATCGACAGCAGCAGAAAGAATTTCGGAAAAAACGTTTCTCAGATACTCACCTGCAAACGTTTTGTCGATAAACAACTTTGGAGAAGCTTTCTCCTTGCTCGTTAACCAGGCTGGGATCAGGTTGTGGAGAAAAACTAAAGTTTTATCCGATCTCCGCAACACCGTAAATTGCGATACAACGTCGATGACTTCTTGCGCATCTTGGTTCGAGTTTTCTTTTTCTAAAATGTACTCAATGATTGACACAGGAAGCGGGGAAGGAGCTGCAATGGCACAACCAAATAACTTCTTGAAAATATCCTTGCCTAATTTGTCAAACAAGCGCTCAAAATTCTTCCGAAAAAACTTATCCATATCTCCCGGGAAAATGTCTCTGAGCGGATCCATCTTACCTGAAAGGACTGGATTGTTAAGTACCTGTACAATGTAAAAAGCAATTAAGAACAGTCCGCTGCACTTCCTTGTTAAATCTTCCAAAGAATAATGGACACGGGACAAATCTAAGCTTTTTTCAAAAAATCGTCGTATGTCCTGCTCATGCTGCTCGTAAAAGCTGCGCTGTTCACTGTCTCCAGCACAAATCCTGACACACGGGTTGTATCTCTCCAATCTGCTCTGTACGGTGTGTTCAGGGCGACTAGTGATAAAGAACACAAGCCATTTTGGAAGTTGGTGAAAACGTTCCTCTATAAGGAACAAACAATCTTCCCTGGACTCGTACTCCGTCTCATCTAAAGCGTCAATGATGACTAATTTTCGCTCCCTCAAAGGGGTGCAGTTACCTAGTGGTTCTTCCAACAGTTTAGTAAAAAGTTCCTGAACTCCTAACTTAGAATTGGCTAGCATCGCTTTTACACCACCCTCCCCTCCCACCATATTATTGTACTGGCTATTACAATTACAGAGTTGACAAGCTACAGTCCCAAGAAGATACCTGGGGTCTTTTCTTGTTGAGTCGTAATGACGGCAAAAGTAGGCAGCGCCTAAATGTCCAGCTTTCCTTATGCGCTGTGCCAGGGCTCCTGCTATCACACTTTTGCCGACTCCTGCGTCACCCAACAGAACATAAGCTCTGGAGTCTCCAGGATCACGGAACCATCTGTCAAAGTCATCAAACAACCACTGTCTTGTATCTGGATCATGACGCTCAGCAAAGAAGGTGATGTCGGTATCACAATTGGCAATTTCTGAAAATATTGAAAAAATCTTTCACTTACCTAACCACAAGCTATTCTCCGCAGACAGACTTTTACTTTGTCCAACAACATAACAGCACGTAACTGTACATTATCAGGTAAATAATCCGTGTCAAATGGATAATAATTAGAAGCCTTGTAAAGTCTGACTAGTAAAAAAAACTGTTGGCCGCACTCTGTAGTGTTTACGAACTACGCGCAGTAATGAGAAGTATAAATTAAAGCCGAGAGCCCTCCAATACATCCGCACTGAGCCGTTCAGGGAGATCTCTAACCGACTTACCGGAAATCATTTGGCCAGACGCCTGGAAAATGTAAAGGAATAGCTGTGTACAGATGGAGATGAACCGTACCAGTGAGAGTCGATGAGACAGGGTGGGGGTGGGGGGTAGGGTAAGCGGTAAGAGAACTTTGACTCAGACGGGGGAGGGGGTAAGGGAATGTTCTGATGACTGATCTTAGTAGGAGTCTATCCCACTGATAGTATTTACAAGGGTAACGAGTCAAATGTTTGAATTTACCCGCAAAGATGTCATGGAACCTAGGGTACTCTACATTAGGCATAACATTTTTCAGTTATCTTAGCTTTTCGATCAATGTAAGGCCCGTTTCAAACGTCGTGCTACTGCAGTGTCGAACTCAGTTAATCGAATAATTATTAAATTCGACTTAAGCGCAACGTTTAAAACCAAGTCGTGCTACTGCCGTGTAGCACGGCAAGGCTTGTCGTGCTACACGGCAGTAGAACGACTTGGTTTCAAACGTCGTGCTACTGCCATGTCGAACTTAATAACATAAATTAACATTTTGGATTTGCTTCGTGCAACGGCTGGTCAGTGTCTTGATTACGGCACAAGACGTCTCTGGCTAAGAGATTGGGAACAACTTTTTATTCGACGGAATTAAATTCGACGTCTGAAACCAAGTCGTGCTGGAGTCGTGCGACAGTCGAGCCAGCTAAGCACAGCAGTAGCACGACGTTTGAAACGGGCCTAAGGTACATAATTAACTAAGAAATCAACCATTACTATCTTATTACCCCAACTGATCTGAGGAGTGACAGAGCTCATTCTCTCTTCCACTTGCACAACACGTTGTTGTACATCTTCAACGTCTAACTTCAGGGATTTGTGGTTTTCTTCCATAGCGCTCTGCTCATTTTGGAGACGCTCCACGCCTGGTTCCACCAGCGAAACTCGTTTTTCCAGTTCATCTAAATGTGCTTTAACATCCTGCAGTGCCGTCTTCACTTCTTTCCTGTTGTCTTCCACTTCAAACGCCATGCTATCCACATCAGTCTTCAGAGCATTAACATGTTGCTGTACCAAGTGTAACAAGGCAGGGTCCACAGAAGCGTTCATACAGAACAAGGTACCTAAACAGACAAACAACAGTTCCGCAAACAATGATAAAGTTCAAGCCTCTTGGTGCAACTACACACTCACTGAGTGATTTTGAATTGAATGTCGATAGCAGTTCGTGATCGCATTTGTTTTGGATTGCTATGCTCAATGATTGGTTGGAAAAATTCACTCCACTTTCTCAACCAATGAGAAACAATATCAAAACCAATCGTGACTTTCTCGCCTGAATTACCCGCACTTGGCGTTGTTGGCATGTAATTGCTTCGACTACTTATTGCTTCGTTGAGCGACCCACGTCCCTTGTGATTAGACAAAATAATTATTAGTTCGGTTGTGACTTTTTGAAGGGAAAGGAAGACCAAACCCTCAAAATAGTACATTCCTTTCACTGTCTGATGACCAGACTGCCCAGCCGCGACTAAAAAAATGAAAAATACCCTTTGATTCAAACGCATGTTACATGACCAGTATTTAATATTGAAAAAGAAATTAACAATGCCTTAAATTTCCCAAGATATTATACAAGTTAAATGTAAACATTCTTTCAGTTCCAAGAAGGGTAAGTACCTTTTGTCTCCCAGTCCTTCAAATCTGCAAAAATCTTTGCTTCATCAGCAGCTGGCAGACCCAGAGCTTTCACCAGTTGCTTCATCTCATCAAAACTCTGTCTGAATTTCACAGGCTCCCAGTCACTGAATGCACAGTGTGCCCAGGAATTTCTTGCTAGTCGAACATCACCTGCAGCACTCTGTACAGCAGTAGAGAATATTGGGACTTTGCCAAGCAGGGACAGCACAACAGATGCATCACAGTGTTCATCGAAGGCATTAAACTTTGCCATGAAGTTCTCCACATACAGCTTGGCAAAGTCAACATGTGATGTTATTTTGCAGTCAAATGCAGAGTAATCATACTTTCCATCAGGCTTCTTTGGTAATGCATCATTGCCATTGATGTTCTCATACTTTAAAACAGCTTTCCATGTCTTTAGCCGCCCAGATGTGCTCTGAGTATGAACAGCATGGCTGGTTTTTAGATTGTCATATTCCCTTTTAACTTCACTTTCCACAAAGGAGCGCACTTGATCAACGAGAACCTTGTTCAGCACAATGCCAAAAACCACCCATCGCTTCTCATTATCACTTGCACCATGCAATGTGGACCTTAAAAAAAAAAAAAATTCTTTCACTAAATAAATATGAGTTTGATCTGAATACTGATAATGATTTACATATGGGTTATTGGCCAAGCATGAGTTCAAGATGGCGGGATATTGGCCAGGTTCTTTTGTCTTTATAGACAAAAGACGAAGTTGAGGTTCATAAACACACACAAAAAAGAACGAGGCCAATTACCCGCCATCTTGACCAAAGAAGCTTGACCAATAATCCATATGTACATATGCAAAGAAAGGCCGAGAAACGATTGTCGAAATATCAAAAAATTCCTTTGCTTGGTCCATTCTTTGCCAGGAACCTCACGGAAACGCCTGCTATGCATGCTATCTGAGGTTGAGAATGACATATGATGTGTGGGGTGGCCTCAGGGGCTATGCATTGCTTGCCTTGCATTTTGAGCTGTTCCTTGCAGATCAGCTGCTGTTGCTCAGGTAAAAGCGAATCTTTCCAAATTCTTTTTCCCAATCCATCCCGTGCTTGTGGTTTGTGGCTTCAGGAAGTAGTATAGGGTTCACAAGGTATCTTTCAGCTGCGTTTACTTCACTGTGACGGGGATGTTGGCTTGCTGTTGGCAGGGATGGTTCCCACTTGCCGGATTGCTTTTGTTATGTACCTATCAATGGTTTGCCACAGGATGACGGGGAGTGGGGGGGGGGGGGGGGGGCAACCCATGGGAAATTTGACATTGTCAGGTTCTCAAATGTCAATTTCCACACCGTTAGGTCTCCGTTATAAGTCGAATTCCCACCCCTGGGGACCAGTCAGACCTTGCACAGTTAGTTAAATAAACGAACGTCAAATGTCCCGCCCTGGGGACCATTGTGGATGTCAAAATCCCCACCCACATGTGGTTTACAAACACTAATTCCTGTGGGTTGCTCCCCCTCCCCATCTTGGGGCAAACCATTTATAGGTGTATTATATGCCTGTATTGTATCAGGCCCCCTACCATCACTTTTTGTGGTCTGATAAGCAGCTGCCAAGGTTTGATACATTGTATATTTTGGGTGGTTGCTTAAGGGAAGTTCAACTGTACCATTTTCTTTAAAGTGGTTACTATTTTGGGAAATTCCACTTTACCCAAAAACCCACCAAAGGGCAATACTAAATAAGCTTTATATGGTCTATCTTTACAACAGCTGTTTTTCTTGTTTTGGTGGGGGGCATCAAATAAAACTTAAAGTTTGAGCTACTCAAAACTACAGAACAATAATTGATTATTATATCAGAATTACCTTCCTACTGCTGCAGCAGCCATTAAACCATCAAAGTGATCTCTCACATCATTATCATCATCCTGTTAAACTCTGCCTAAAATTGATGTACATCCGTAGTCAGTATGATTAATGAAAATACTGTAACATCACAGCCATTTAAAGGTGAAGAACAAAATCATGTAATCAAGATCTGTTTGAAAACAAAGGCAAATACCAAACTTATCAACTTAACAGTCAGAATCTTGACATTATATAAAACACAATTAATAATAATAATAGTAATATTTATTTATCCTGGGCTTAAAGACCAATCAGCTGCCTGGACAATCAGCTGGTATCAACTGGTGTCCAGGAATCTAATTACAAATCTCAGATTAAATTACTGCTTTGGCAGCAAGTCAGGTGAGCGTAGCTAGGGTCATGGTCTTCAACATATTTTCTAGTATTTAGATGTCACACTGTGATTCCATCCTGGAATTCACTGATATGACACCAGCCTCCCATATGCATATAGAGAGAGTTGGTAACCTGTGAGGAGGGAGCAACCTGAAGGAAGTCAAACCTCTCTCCTTCTGCTGCTCACTTGTTTTGCTTTGTTTTTACTTTTTTGAAAAAAGGAAAGGCTAACTGATCATTAGAATTGAACTTCAATTTGCCACTTATTGTAACCCATGAAGCAAATACCAAGACATGTTGGTTTCGTGGATAGACTGTGAGCAGTCATACTCTTCCTCAGATCACTAATGTGCAAATGGATGGTAAAATTATGGGAATTAGAGAAGAGGATGAGTGGGGATTGGAAGGATGGAGGAAAAACTAGACTGCACAGACTTCTTTGTAATTCAAATTCCCATTCCTGAGAAACAGAAAATGTTGATTGGTCGATTTCCAGTAAAGTTTTCCAAGAACTCATACATCACTATACCCTCACTCTGTACACAAGACAACTGCTAATTTGCAAAATGACCATGTGAGTGAATATTAATTGGAAGGTTAATTTTTAAATCTAAACATCAAGAAACTGCTACTTTTCTTCTAGATGTAAAAAAGGTTTAGCTGACTGTTACCAAATGGGTTTGGCAAAAGTTTGATCTGTCGAAGCCTCTTCATTGCCAGGAACGAACTCAATAGTCACTGTCTTGTTAATATCCTTCCTTATATATAATAGCTATATGAAGCATAGCTCAAGAAAAGATGGCAAGTAACAACTTTGACTTGAAAGCTGTGGAGCAGTTCTTAATGTCACAAGGAATAATATGCACCAATTAATGTGTTCTCGTAAGCTAAAGCCACACGTACATTGGGCATGCACTAAAGGTCACATGGTAGCAGGCATTTAGCCCCTTAAATCTTCCAAAATTAATTAAATGCTAGGTAAGGTGAAGTCAGATATTGGCCAGGCATTATGACCCACATAGTAGTGGGAATTACCCCTTAAAATTCCCAAATTAAATGTTACTTCAGCTGAAGTCACATATTGGCCATGCATTATGGCCCACATGGTAACAGGGGTGAGCCCAAGTATTTAAGTGGCCTTGGACAGCTGTTTCAGCCTTGTTAGGCCATAGTGCCCAATAGTGGCTCCAACTTAATTGCCTATATACCCCACATTAAATTTGCGAGGTAAACAATCAAATAAAGAAGTATCAATTGAGTGCAAATCAGAAAATCAAAAGAGTCCCTCTACAGTCTCTTTCTTCTTCCTTTCCTTAATGCCTGTGTTTTTTGCAACGTCACTGCTTTCCGCACTCTATATGGCTAGATCCAATGTGTGCTACAGAACTGGGAGAATTAGAAATCAAAGAGCCTGCTCGCATGCAGTCTATTTCATGAATGAAATCACACCAGTGCCCTAAGCTAGTAATGCCAGTCACCATTACATTAATAATATTTTTTCATTATAATTGAAATTACCAACAACTGACTCAAAACCAGCAGCACTTCAATTAAGTCAAATATGAAATCTCTTAATGGTTTGCAAAAGAAAAGGCACAAGTGAGAGTTTTTGGCTACCCATGAGAAAGGAGCAGGCTGAAGGAAGTCATGTCGGTCACGCGATGTGCACCCTTGTCTTCTCCTGTGCACTTGTTTTGATTTTGATTTGCTCTGCTTTTATCTTTCTGAGAAGAGGAATGGCTGGGACTGGACCTCAATTTTCCACCAATCCAGCAAATTCAACTCGTGTTCGTTTGGTTAATGGCCTCTCAATTATGCCCTAAACTAAACTTAAAACTGTCAACTGGCTCAAAAAGGGGCATTTCAAGTGACAAGTTTGAAATCTTCAGTCCTTTAAGCCATGTACTTTGAATCATTCCAGCTTCATTGATCACAGACTCACACCACAGTGCAACCTCTACTAAGCAGCCACCCTCGAGACTTAAATAATAGAGGTTGGCCATTTAATAGAGGTACAATACAAATTGGGTAGAAATGGCAGTCAATGTGATTTATTGACTCTCATTATAGCAAAATACTTGTTGAAAACTCTGCATATGTGAAGTTACATTAAAAAATGAAACAGTTCTTGGACGTGTTCCTTAGGTTTAGTGGCCTTATGGCTTGCAAAATTTCTCAAGAGAGCGACAAACAAGGAATTGAAAGAGCAATTGTGAAAGGCAAGCATGTAAACAGAGGGGCCAGCTATGGTGAAGAAATCCCCTGCAAGTATTGTTTCACAGGAGGTGAGTTCTCTATTCGATGCCTAAACACAAAACTTGAGCAGCAAGGATTTTTTTAAGACTTGCAGAACAGTGGATGCTTTTAGCACTGGAAGTGAAAGATTTGCACCTGTATAGTTTTATATTTTGTGACAATGTCATTACAATTATAGAAATTAAATTGCAGGTCTTGTTGTTATCCGTTATCACCCATTCTTATTGCCATCTTCCTGTCACCATTTTGCTTGAAAAGATAATTTGCTGGCCGCTTAATAGTCAGGTAAAAAAGCAACAAATAATAACAAAAAGGTGGCTGCAGCCGCTGAATAGATCAAAGTGGCCGTTGAATAGAGGTATTGAATACAGCATTTTACAACAAATAATTCAGGACTTTAGAAAGTGGCCGTTTATCTTCATTCAATTTTCCATATTTGCACAAAGTGGAGGCAACCCTCCAAGGCATTAGCGCGCTAAGACGTGACTAATTAATATAAGTAAATACACTAAAAGCGGCTGGATTCTAGATCTGTTGAATTTCTACTGCTGTAATAATTTTATCTGTGTACAGAAGAGGAGGTAAGGGACCAGTCATTTATTATGGGGGGGGGTGCACTGGTGCATATCAGTTTTCCTCTACATAACTTCCAGTGGCCCTGTTCTTGCCACTGCATAAAGTAATGTGGCCCCCTAACAGTGCACATGAAAGGGTTTACCTAAAACACGGAATCCGGAATCCGGAATCCGGAATCCGGAATCCGGAATCCGGAATCCGGAATCCGGAATCCGGAATCCGGAATCCGGAATCCGGAATCCGGAATCCAGAATGCGGAATCCGGAATCTGGAATCCGGAATCTAGAAACTGGAATTAATAATTAATAAGAGGGTTAAAAGAACCGAATAATAATAATAATAATATTAATAATAATAAATAAAGATAAAATGTCTCTTCACACTACGACAAAAGGAGTTATACTCAGTTATGTTTCTAATAGCTATAGGGAGCTTATTAAAAGTAGTTGCTGCCGAGTGCTGAAAAGTTCCCGACTCTCTCGGAATAGAAAGGACAGGTGCAATCGAAGATCTTAAGCTATAAGCACTGACCATGAAGACGATAGATGTCTTACAGGAGGAGGTAGGTGACAGGAGTGAAGTCTTAGTCTGGGACTTGGTTTGTTCTTTCCAGTTGAGTCGATGTGGAGGGATATAAGGATAACTATTAAGAAAGACCGTATGCAGGATCATTAAATGCAACTTATAGAGCTGATCCGCGAGATTTTACACTAGTTTAACCTTAAGAAACAAACAGGCCCATGCAGTGCAGCCATCGCTGCAAAAACGGAGTGAGAAGCATTGCTATTGGGAAGAAAATCTTTCTTGGAGCAGATTAACCACGTTTATCGCCTACAGTAAAAGTAGGCCTGACCAAGTCCTCAGTTGTTGTAGATATCCTTAACCAATCAGAAGTGGAGAGCAGCGGATTTTGCGTGCTCAAGGTTCCTACATAAAAGTTTCAAGGTATATTGGGCACCATACTGACTTAGGTTTTTTCGAAAAAAAGAGCAATGACTGAAGACGGTACAACTGTATGAGGGTGAAAATGTTGTAAGCAAACGAAAGCGCTAAAACAGTCCTCACCCAGCCCCCATAGCTATCATTTCCAGGTGGGGCATTTATAAACGTCTTTTCTTTTTTTTTTTTTTTTTTTGGAAATAAATATTTTTTTGTCTTCTTTTTTTCTCCAATTAATCTCTCGGATTATATTTATTTCGTGTTAGTTTCTTTTTTTCTGTATATTTAAAAGTTTTTTTTTTTTAAGTGATCTTTCTTCGTCTTTTGGAGATGTTCCTGAATGTACCGGGATGTTCCAGAATGTCCCATTTTCCACGTTTTATCGACGGCCACTCGACAACCTGAAATGTACGCGCCGATACAGTTCCCAAACATTCCAGCATGGAGCAACAGACAATGACCAATCAGGCGTAAGCGTTCCCACGCGCAATTAAGTCAAGATATGCAAAGTGATTTTTCTCTGCTTTTTGGTCACGAAGCGTTTAAAATAGCTCTTGTTTTATAAAGATCTAGCTGAAATCAATAACAAAACATTGAAAACGGAAAAAACGTTGCTCGAAATCAAAAAAGGTTGATCGAAAATCGAAAGTTGTTCAAAAAGTTGCCGTCAACTTGTGGACAGGCCTAACACTATTCATCGACAAAAAGAATAAGAAAAGGTGCTTTTAATTAAAATGATTTTAATTTAAAATGTTCAAAATGCACAAAACATTGATTAGTATCGTTGAAGTGTGATTGAAAGCTGTGTGCTTTAAAGGAATCAGGTGGTTTATTAAAAGCAAAACCAAAGTATTAAAATGCTGCCCTAGATTGACTGATTGCTTCATTGCTTGATTGTTGCAAAACTCAGGCTAAGTCATCATATAATTTGTTGACCATATTATTACCCAAGTGACTTCAACCTTTGTCAAAATTTTTTACCAAACTTCTGTACATTCCGTATTCCGGATTTCATATTTCGTATTCCGGATTCCGGATTCCGGATTCCGGATTCCGGATTCCGGATTCCGGATTCCGTGTTTTAGGTAAACCCCACATGAAATAACATGACCCACCCACAATCACATCACCGTAATAGTTAAAAATACAACTGGAGTATTATCCACCTAGAGCAAGTAGCAAGTAGCCCAGTCCTCCCAGATCTTGTGATCTGAATATCATCCTCATTATCATCATCACCTTCTGAACTTGAGCCAATCTGGCACAGCAAGGAAGTTTTTTGGCAAGCAATATGTTCTTTGCACATACCTTCAGACCAATTGAACTGAAGGGAAAATAAAAGCTTGTTGAAGTACAGGAGCAAGTTAAGAAGGAAGAGATACTGTTATCAATATAGGTCACCTGAGCGACCTGTATGCCAAGTCTGGCAAGCTTTAAGATGGAGGAAAGGATCACAATGTTGACAATGCTCATTAAAAGTTATCAACAACATTCAACATCTACAGGATGCAGAGACAAAATGTAAGGATATGTTTCGTGGACTTTAATTCTCAAGTTTAAATCAAAACAAGGATTCAAATAAGACAATAAGAGAAAGGCACAAAAAAAAAAGGCCAGACAAGAAAAAATAATTTGGGTACAATCTCCAAACTACTGTATGTTAAACTCCAGTTCAGGAAGTCACTGTGGATGTACTAATATCTTTAAAGGGGAAGAAAATTCACTGGCTATAACAAGTGATTGAAAGAAAGCTTATAACTGATCAAGCTTGTAAAGTTATCAAAGAGAACTTGCCCTCCGTCTGTGAAAACACCAGCAGCAACTCTTCCGCCAGTGGATCATCAGAGGACACAGATACAGAGAAATGGACTGGTATACAATATGTTTACAGTTTATTATGTTGGTTTGTTATGCCATCATTTTGATAATAAATTTGACTTGTTGATCCCTTCAGTACTGTTTTTTTTGTAGAAACGAAAATAGAATGCACAAAAAACATGAACCCTCAGAAATGGTTGCAGAATTTTATGCAGCCACCCATTTACAGGTACATAAAAAGGTACAACCCCCTCTCCATTTGCACCAGCCCCACCGCCCCCTCCCCCTCTACTAATAAATGACAAGTCCCTAAGCTTGTAGATCAGTGAGACTGCATATGCATTATTCCTGGGCGCATCATTAAATCCGAGAACATTCCAAAGTACCTCTGATAATGCACTGTGGTCAACATAAGCGTAAGTACAAAATTTCAACAAAATAGAGTATTGGAGCAATCGATACAATCATGCACAAGTCAGGCGTGACACCTTGTCTTCAATTTTAGTACTTTTCTCTTCAGCAGAAAATTATTGGTGTCTGGAAATCCAAATAGCAAATAGCAAATAGTTGCGAACAGCGAACAGCGAACAGCGAATAGCTAACAGCAAACAGCAAATAGTTACAAATAGAAACGAATAGTCGTCAATAGTCACCACTTAAGTTCAGCACTGATCTGGATTCAATTTGAAATTGATGATGTGGAGCAATAGGATACTGACCATCACTTTGCACCAGGTTGTGTTGATGCAAGCAGTGTTTGCCAAGATCCAACCTGTGTCGCAGATCAAAACTAACCCCTGTTTATAGTATGTATGTGAAGCAGTGCCGCAAGCTAGGCAAGATCCAGCTTATTCAGGGAACAAAGATCAAAGTGCTTACATGACTTACGACTCAACAATGGAGGTAAGCTTCAAGTCTTCCTGGGCAGACATTTCGTGTCTGGGTACACATACCTGACACAGCATCACCATCGCCTGACCTACTAGACAAATTGTCCCTCGGTCCCTTGGAAGCTTTGAAGTGACTCAGGATTTCACAACCATAATTAAATTCCACCAAGGTGATTTCTCGCCGCCATATTTGAATATAAACTACTTTCCATATAAGGTGGGTCGACTGTTCGCTACTATTCGCACTATTGTCACAATTCACTATTGGCTGTTCGGTATTCATGACTATTCCCTGTTTGCTATTTGCGATTAGTATATACCACAGAAGTGAATAGTGCTTTTTGCACACTCTGATTGGTTAATTCGGAAGTGATTGGCAAGTGCTATTCTGCACTTCCAAGCAGCTGGCATGCGAGATTTTACAATTTCCGACCACTTCTCGGTGTATTGTCACACATAAAGTAATGGTTTGGTCCGTTAATTATTCAGCTTGTGTGGTATATACTAAACCAATTATTCACCTCAGTGTCGGTGAAAGTGGTGGACATTTAACTTGCGCTTAGCTTCGTGGCTCTGTAAATATCCACCTCTATTAGAGCATAAACTGCCTGTGTGTAATTTTAGGTCGTTTTTCGATTTTTCTCGGAAATGAAACAAAAATCTGTGAATAAAAATACTGGACAATGTTTTTGAATGGAATTGCTTGCAAGTCACAAGCAAAAATTTGTTTCATTTCCGAGGAAAATCGAAAAACGACCTAAAATTACACATAGGCAGTTTATGCTCTCAGCCCTTCAATTGTTAACTATTCGCTGTTCGCTAATTTCGCTGTTTGCTATTCGCGACAATTCGCTATTCGCAACTATTCGCTATTCGCTATTCGGGTTTTCCAGACACCCGAAAATTATCAGAACGTGCTATCCTGAGGATATGATTTCTTGGTCATACATGCATGCATTTTCCGAAAACATTCGCCGCTTGTTTTTGAGAAATAGTTTGAAACTATTTAAATGTATCGGGCTGTGCAGAGATTAAACTTTCCCAAAGAACATGTGACCACAAAGTAGACTTACATGTAAACGAGCGACTTCAAAGCAAAACAGCAAGTTAAAATAACCTTGGATACTAAAACCCGAAGCATTAATAATAAGACTTAATAAAAAGCTCTTACCTTCATTTAGGATGAGCAAACCATTACAATAAAAGAAAGTAACCACTGCAAACCTTTTAGCCCTCACTTAAGCGAACAGTCTCTTCCTGTTTCGAAATCGAAAATCCTTGGAATCAGGGGCTTCCCCACTTCCGGGATCAGTTTCATTCCCAAATGTCTTTGCGCGCGCTGAAACTTCGTTCCCAGTTCTGTCTCTGTACATAGAACATTTGAGAAAGCCGAAATATTAAAATAATAATTAGGATGAGCAAACCATTCATGATCAGACGAAAGAAAGTAACTACTGCAAACTTTTTAGACCTTACTTTAATGAACACTCTCTTCAGATCTGGTTGCAACACGAAAACATTTCGGGGCATTTCTCAGACATTTTGGGCGAGGCTGGTGAGGCTTAATTACTTCCGCACCCACTAACAACCTCTTTAACTAAGCTCCTAGACGAGAGTCGAAAGATAGAGTTCAGATTAAAAAATAGTATTCGTTTTTTTCAACGACTACCAGCATAAATACAAAATTTAACAGAGAGAAAACTACGTTATTATAGCCAAGTAACGCAAACGCTCATCAAAAGAGAAGTATTTAGCATATAAGGTTTTAAGGGAAAACAAGAGGCTACAATTAGCCTACACTCGAACTTGCAAAAAACAGTATTGTATCCCTAATTTAGCGCTAAAGAAAATAATAGAGAGAAGTCTGTCTTTCTTATATCGGACGCATTGCGCTTAGCTTGGAGTCTATTTCTTTAGACCCCTATCAAAATATATCCCTCTAAAATTACAAAATTGCTTTACAGCTCAACCATTGAGAACAATAATTAGAACACTTGTAAAAAATATTTCTAAAAGAAGACGAAATAGAGAAAAAATAAAAGCCCGCGATATTTGCTAGTGATAGATAACGAACCCGGGTTGGCTGCGTCAGAGACTTGAACAGTGACCTCTAGGCCCCAGAGGTTCATCGCAAGGTAATACAATGATTCCAAGTTCGGGCATGCGCAGAAAGCAAAATTTTGAAACCTTTCGCTTTCTCTCCGCCCCTTTTCTTTCGCTTTTCTTGCCTCGCTTTCTTTTTCTCTTGCTGGGTATTTCCTGGGCTTTCTTTCGGTGTAAAAAAAATTGTGGAAAACTTTTAGGATCATAGGATTAGGTAGAAGGAAATACAGGTGGGTATTGGAACAAGATTTTCATTCAAATTTTCGGGTTAACGTCACTTGGTTTTTTCGCGTTTTCTCCGGCCTGCTGGACGAAATCGTGCTCATTTGGGTATGGTTTGAAAGATCTCTTCCCCCAGCACATACTACATGTAAAAATTGTCCATGAGCCTTAAAACTGAGGACGTCACAAGCGGTATAAGGGGCGTGGTTCTGCGCGGCCGGTTTTGGCCGTCACGGGTGCCAATGGGTTAATCAAAAAACGCTACAATTCGTGTTGTTTCGTTTTTCCCACTCAATTTGGCATTTTATGGGCAAATTGGGTTGTTTTATGCTTAAAGGTGAATTTTTTTTTTAACTGTATCCTCGCTTTCGCCGCGGATCAGATCACGAGCAATCCTAACATACTCAAGCCAGTTGTGGAAGACTATTCGATCGTTTATCCCAAAGAAGTCCACTAACGTGAGATAATCTCGTACTCAGATCTCCCACCGTCAAGCGAAAAGGAGATCCTACATTTCAATCACAAGTAGGATCTGGGTACGAGATTAAACGTGAGATCATTTAGCAAAGACGACAGAACCGTTGCAAATTATTTTAATCGGTTCTTTACGTCTGTTGGTCAAGTTGTTGTTGCTAACGAATGCAATTTCGATCTTTCGGCACCTGCTTTTGATCCAAGAATTTTTTCTATGACTGATCAATTCAATTTTATGCACATAGATTGTGATGAAGTTGCTCAGATCGTCAGGTCAATGCCAGCAAATAAGTCCTCTGGGGTTGACAAAATTCCAATGCGTGTAATCAAAGACAGCCTTCCTGCTACCCTCCCCGTGATTACATCCTTAATTAACACTTCTTTCACCCGTGGAGTTTTTCCTCGATCTTGGAAATTAGCTGTCGTTTCGCCTATTCTAAAAGATGTCAATCACGAAGAACCAAACAACAAGAGGCCTATCTCTCTCTTGCCCATTCTTTCGAAAGTATGCGAAAGAGTTGCACTTAATCAAATTATGCCCTACCTAATGTCAAATGAAAGGTTATCTACTCAGCAAAGTGGTAACAAGAAATTGCACTCTACGGAAACCTCCTTAATATGAACAACTGACGCAGTATTAAGCGCAATCGACGATAGGAAAATTAGCGCTGCTGTTTTACCTGATATGAGCAAGGCTTTCGACTCAATAAATCATGGAATTTTGATCAATAATCTACTGGATAATGGCATCTCGCCATCAAGCGTTGCTTGGTTCACCAGCTATCTCTCCGACAGACGACAAGTAGTGCGCATAAATTCTGAGTTGTTTGATCCTCTATCCGTTGTATCAGGCGTGCCACAAGGAAGCATTCTTGGACCCATTTTGTTTAGTATCTATGTAAATGACCTACCACTCGCCCCCAGGTCCTGTCTTACCGAAAGTTACGTCCATGCCACAAAACTTTACATTTCTTTCCCAGTCCATGACTGGGTTAAGGCTGTTGCTGATTTGAACGTTGACCTCCTACATATTCGAAACTGGTGCTTCGAAAATCGTGTTCTCTTGAACTCAGATAAAACTAAACTTACTCTTTATGGAAGTCTACAAAGGTTACAAAATCTTCCGGTTATATATTCGTCTCTCCCTCTTAGGAAAAGAACTAATACCCGTGCATGTCGTTAAAGACCTACAATCTTGGACACAATAAATGGAACATTTGGACCCCCCCCCCCCCCCCCTCATTTCAATGATGCCAAAATGGCGCATTTGCTCTTCGCGCACCTTCATCATTGCTTAGGGGGGAAGGAGGTTAATTAGTCCATTTTATTCCGTCCAAGATTGCAATCTTGGACACAATAAATGGAACATTTGGACCACCCCTCCCCCCCCCCCCGTTTTAATGATGCCAAAATGACTGGCTCCGCTCCTACTTATCTCTCATCGATGATTCTAACACGTGGTGAAGTAAGTGGTCGCACGACCAGAAGCTCCCAACTTCTGCATATACCCTCATATAAATCTAAATCTGGACAAAGGACATTCTTTTATCGTCCCTTAGTTTATATCACATCTATTTTATTGTATTTTTAATGTTGCTTAGTTGTAATTCTAGCGAATATTTATTAACATTTAACTTCCTTGATTTTTGTATAAAACATTTTTAATATTGTAATTTTGTAATTTTTAGACCATTGTCACTGAAAAGCCCTCTTTAGGGAGTGTCAATAAACTTTGTATTGTATTGTATTGCTTAAAGTGCTAATATGATCAAATTTTTACCCCTTGATTTTTTTCAGTTTATCACATACAATTCCAGAAAAGATGAAAAACGCCGTTTTCCGTTTGTAAATATCTGCATTGGTTCCAGAGATATTTAAGTTTGAAATATGTGTAAAATATGCACTGATGACGTCATAGTATCAACCCAATATAACATCAAGTGAGCTATCTCGGTCAATTTGCAGCAGAGACCATTGAAACTTGGTAGGCTGATAGTCCTAAAGGCAACACACCTAGCCTAGGCTATAAGAAATTAACTATTTTCCAGTCCCCTAACCTGATTTCAATATTTTACTGATTTTCAGCTCGAAAAACATTTAACAAGGCTGCGAACTCTACCTAACATATTTACATGCTTGCTGGATCATGAAAATGAGACACAATCGGCAAATATCAAAATAGAATTCTAAGGGTCGCCAGCAAAGCCCTTAATATCAGGGATGTCTGGAACCCAGTATGTTGCCATGGTAACACTACTGGTAAACTCATATTGTGAGGCACATCTGGTAAAATCTTACTGCAAAGAATCAAGCATTTCTGATTCACATTGGCTGAGATATCTTTATTCATGATATTAAATCAAAATTTGGTTGAGTTTATGACGTCATCATTTGGCAAATATGCATATTTTAAAAACTTCAATATCTCTGGAACAAAAATAGATATTTGAAAATAGTAAACAGCATTCTTCTTCTGGTGTAGATTACTTGTTTATGTTTTAAAATGGCTTAGATAGGAGAGATGTCAATTTCGTCATAGTAGCACTTTAACTCCTTTCCCTACGCCCCACTAAATATGATTCCTCAGGGAATCATTGCCTTGAAAACTTGCAACTTTCCCAAATGGTTGAAATGAATCATTGCTATGGCCAAATACTCAGTTTTTAGACTTCATCATCCCGTAAACTTACTAAAACTCCCAATTTTTATTTAATATGACCGTTTATTCGGTTGTGAACCAAAAATGTTGGCTTAGAATGCCCTCGGGCAACACCAAAAAATACGCAACTTTGTCTTGAAGTTTTTATGTCAAAAATTCCTCTTGAAGCTAAAAGTCTACATTGTCAGCAAACTTCAACTCTACTTCTTGTGATCTGCACCACATTTTCCTCCTCACTTGTTTAGCGCGACGTGGATAACGCTTTTGATTTCACTTGCTCTCACTGGTCTGTAATTTTCGACTTTGTGACCCAATGGAATTCTGGGTACTTCTTGTATAACGTCGACATGGAAGACCGCCAATTTCCATTTCAGATATTTTTTAGAACCGTGTCGAGCCACCCGGTCCTTCTGAAAAAACATTGCATCGATTGCATTATTTACAAGTTCAAACTAGCCAAAATTGCCATGCCAAATACGCAACGAATTGTAGCTGTAGTGTTCGTTTAGAAATAAACGACAGCTATCGTGACGAGCGTGACATCAAAGACAGAGCCTTCGGTGTTGTGGACCAGCGAAATCTCTGTGGTAACCCCTTATATGGAGTAGCTAGGGCGGTTTGTCCTCCTACCCTTCAGAAATTGCAAAAAAAAGGTGACCAAATCGCCGAAGGGAAACGAGTTAAAAATTTTACCTTCATTTAGGAAAATTAAACCATTCAGGCGAAAGAAAGTAACTATAGCAAACTTTTCAGACCTCAGTTTAGTGAACACTCTCTTCACTCTTCTTCTGGTTGCAACGCAGAAATTTTGGGCGCTGCTCTGTCAAAAGCGAAAACCTGCAATCGAGGCTTCCTTTGGTATCCTTTTCACGATTATTTTACACATTGTAGATGTTACGTTTGTGTGCATGTTAGTGTTACGTTTGAGTGCACGATAGTTAGTGTATATGTGCTCTCCATATTGTACCTCCGCTGCTAACATTTAATTCAATTTATTTAATCCAGCACCCTGACATTTTTAACTTTTTAGTTATTTCAGGGTGCTGGTACCCTTTAGTTATTACATTTATATTTTTAATTATAAATTAAAATTGTTTTTGTTATTTAGTTTGTTTAAATATCTGGGTATAATAAACATCTTTCTCTTGTCTTGTCTTGTCTTGTCCTTTATTCCGAGATCATTTCCATTCCCAGATGTTCTTGCGCCCACCCCGCTAACAACCCCTCAAACGAGAGTAATATGACGTCTTATCCAATTGGAAAAGCACTACTAAGCTTCTGCAGGTGAGAGTCGAAAGATGGAGTCCAGATTAAGCAAGAGTATTTCCTTTTTTCAACGACTTTCAGTATAAATACAAAATTTAGCAGTGAGAAAACTAGGTTATTGTAGCTATGTTATCCCGACTTTTTGACGCAAACGTTTGTCAAAAGAGAAGGAAAATAACAGGCAAATAGGCGTCGTAACATGGCGAAAAATTGCACTCTCTTAAAACGAGTCGATATCACGCTTTTGTATCTGGTGGTTTCTGGTTCATTGAAAGGGCAAATTACAGTAACCTATCCAGTGTGCAAAACAGTAAGGGAAACACACTAACCATAGCTTTTGGTGAGGTTTTGATCGAGCTCAGAAATAGAGCTATATTATGCAATGTCCTCTGTGGGGCTGGGTTTTGGTATCCTCCGAGCAGTGGTTACTTCACCGGACGCTACGAAAGGGAGAGAAACCACTTCGAGTCACCGTTCATTTCTTTGATTAAAGTGGGGGTAAACGTAAATTTGCGTGAAATTTTAAGGAGTTTGAAGAGGGGATTGTAATGAAGTAAAAATGTTTTGAAACACTTCCAGTTATTTGCCACCCCACATAGGCACTGCAGGTTGCTGGGGAACTGTTTGGTGTCCGTCCACTAATTTCTAACTTCAAATTCCTTCATTAAATCTTCAATATTTCCTATTTTCCTAAATTTAACTAACTAAATTTCATTTCATTTCATTTCACATTTATTGCGCTACCTCATAAAGATATAATTGCACACTGTCAGCGGTCGTAGAGTTAATTAATTACGATCCTTTGAGAAAAATTATTTTCTTCCCAAATATACCCCCAAATCACCACAAATTCACAAATATCCCACAACTTAGCTTTGTGGGATGAGAAGAGGGATTTTTGATTTCTGAAACGCGAACGAGATATCAACGTGAAATCCATGTTAAGAGGCTAAAATACGATGTTTAGGTTAACTCCCGCCTTAAGTCGCCGTCCAGCCCTATTGACGAATAAATTAACCTTGAGGCTGTTGCGCATAAGCTTACCAACATAACTGCTGCTTTAAAGCGACCCCGGCTGTGTAGTAATCAAAATTGCGTCTTTTATTCTTGATCACCTCTAGCCGCCTAAAACAAGGTTTACAAAGCTGAAGCTACAACAAAAGCGTTCTGTTTGGACCTGATAACTACCTCATTGTCTTGAGTTCATGTTTCTCTTGTTTTATATTTCATCAAGGAAAGGCGCTTTTATTACGAACTCCCTTTTTAATGATTTACTAGAAGGTTCTATATATTGCGTACACGTTTCGATATAGATCTTTCTTAATTTTTCCATCATCGCGAGCTATCACGCCGGCGTACTTTAAGGCACGCGATAGTACATGCGACACGATGCAAAAACTGAAATTTTTCTGCTGTCGCAAGTAGACAGGACGTTGTCAGTTAAGAGGTTGCAAAGGTACAAATATGGTCTGAACTAAATGTTATAAAATGGCAACAATTTCAGTCACAACCGTTGAGGACGTTACAAGGACGTCACAAGAAGATTTCCTTAAAGTTTCAGTGATTCTCAGGGCAGAACCAAGGTATTTAGTTTTTTTTTTTTTTAAGCAATTATGATTAGTACTGTTGTTTTGAGTATTGTGTTTAAGGAGCTCAACAATTCAGCCCGAGACAAGGCTTAAAAGCTTTCTGTAGGATTCAGAATTACACCGCAAGCAAGACAATATTTCGCCGAAGGTCTAAATCGTTCTTTTAGGGGCGTTTTAGGGGAGAAATTTACGTTAACACGCTTAGGCCGGTAGCAATGCCCACCGGTGTTGTGCAGACTCATATCCACCCGAACCCGAGAGCGGCATGCGTTATGTTTCCCGCGAAAACAAGAGGAAGCGATGTCATATGAATGGGTTGGGCGAGGGTTTGAACGGGGATGTGCAGAGTTGGGTGGGCTAGGTATGCTTGGGTCAGCTTGGTAGGGTCTTTTGTTTTCAAGATAGCCGGGTTAATGTTGGGTGCGACAAGTTTTCTTTACTTGTTCTGGGAGGGCTGAGATTTCGATAGGTTTCGGTACGCCTGCTTAGTAGAACTGGTGGCAGGCGGGCAAATCCGCAGCTTTACCATAAACTATTCGTAGCAGTACTTGAAAAGATGGAAGAGGAAGGATGTAGGGAAGGTTTAGGTTGTAGAAAACTGACGTTGTTTTGATATAATTGAGGGTCCAGTTCACAAGAATGTCATTTCCACTGTTTTAGTGTGCATAACTTTAGAGACCAACCCAGAGATGACTCTTCTCGTCTTTCAAGTCACAAATTTTATTTTTAAACAAAACATGCTTCTTAAGCAGTAGCACGCTACTTTGCGTCAACTTGAAAAACTCTAAATATGTGGAGATTTATAAAAATGTCATTTCTACGTTAACAATTACCATTTTTTATAGCTACAGGAAAAAGTTACCGTTTGCAAAAATCTGATTAACTAAATAATTACTTCTACTTATAGACAATTTTTTACACGTTTATAACTAAGCATGAACCAGTTCCAAAAACAAGAATCCAGTTCCTCATGAAATATATTAGTCAATCATTCGCACAATGCGGACGTTTGAAATTACAATCTCTGAATTGAGATTTAAAGTGCAATACGGGCCTATTAATATTATAAACACACTTCTATATTTCATGTATCAGAAACCTACAGTTCGTACCCTAAAAACTTTCAAGAGCAAATCAAAATTCTCTTAAGCAACTACGTTTTCAGTTTCTGATATATTCTATCAGAAGCGATAACTTAAGTTCCTCTTCACGGCTGCTTTGAGTAATTAAGTGTGCAATGACCTCCAGTACTTTTCCTTTTGCTTCTACCATTTTAAGTTACAAATACAAGGTAGAACTTGAACAATGATAGCTTTAAGTTATAAAAAAGGTACCAATTATCAATTGGTTCATGCGTCAGCGTGCGTTCATTCGAGATATGAAGCACACGGGAAGTTTGGAGAGTACGAAACATGCGTAAGAGTTGCTCGAGGCGCAGCTCCTTGAGTGTTCTGCAAACTTCCCAAGTGCTTCAGATCTCGATGAACGCACAGCTGACGGATGAATCAATTGTTTTATAACATTTTCAACGCGGTTGCAGTTAACGTGGACGTCATCAGCGTGAACAATGGGAATATGAAGCACGCTCGCGCAATTGACTTTGATTACATGAATTTGGTAGCTATGTTATAAATGAATGTAATTTACTTACTAAATTGCGTAAGACTTGCTTTAACCTGGTTTTGCATTCATACATTTGCTTTTCACTTTCGCTTCCAAAGAAATTAAAATTCTCCAAGTTTGATGGAGGATAGAGTTCAACGTTTTTGGTCAACAAATAAAAAGTTAGTGTCAAGTTTGTTTCAGCATAACAAACAACATCGTGGCCGGTCCCTTCCCTCACCCCATGTCAGAATCAATAGTTTATTTTAGTATCATATCACGCAATGTTTTAATCCGCTGTAACGGCACGAATTACACGTGACAGATGTATCGAAAAGGCAGCTCACGTACTCTGAATTGTAAAACAAAGAATGATTGCAAAAAAACGGAAGATAATTGTAACTACAACAATTTACTCTATGTAACCGCACATTTTTGTATTTTCCTAAGAGGTGAAGCCTCAGAACGGAACAGAATCGAGAGTGAAAAGAACTGAACAAAGAAATAAACGATAAATAAATTGAAAGATACAGTCCTCAGTTTGAATAAGAACCAGGCGTGCGTTTCTCGAACCCCGGAAACTTTTTCGGGTCTATTTCGGATGCCACAATTTCCTTCATATCTTAAAAACGAAGACGTTTCCGGGCATGAAATTTTGCAACAAATTTGCCCTTTCGTATCTTTAAATCATAGTTAAAGGCCAGCTTTTTAGAATAGATGGATCTTAGTTTTTGAAATGGCTTTTCGGGCCCGAAAAGTTTACGGGACTTTCGGGAAACGGCCCCAGCACCGAGAGAGAATCTCGGACACCCCACATTCATAGTTGAAAACATGTAGGCTCTGCACCCGCAATTTTTTCTGACCTTTAACATTGTATTAGAGGGGAGGGGGGACCTGTAACATAATTTTAAAATATAGCACTGCCTTTACTTATCGATAATTACCAGTTTGCATGACTGTCCCAAGGAATTTTGTCCACGATTGTAGTTTGGTGTGGATACCAATCCAAACCGCGGGCCACAGATGCTCACTAACGGTGACAAATCTAGAAAAAAAGATGTTCGAACAAAGCAATAGCAAACGCATCAGGTGGACATTAACTAGCCTTATAAAACGATCTTGGCGGTTAGATTGTCACTAAAGCACAGCTCATTGGAAAGCGGTAGTTCTCTTAGAGTGAACAGACCTGGGAAAGGGTGAATGTCCTTACTCGTGTTTTTGTTGTCGGAAAGATAATTATTGGTTGTTAGCACTCTTGAAAAATCGGCAAATTGCAGTTGTTCAAACGTAGGTGACAAATGAACTCACAAACGATTTGTTGATTGGTAATATCTACTGCCTTCTGGGTCTACAACGCCGATCGATGAAGTCATGCATTATTAATCGGAGGCCTCGTCATCAGAGCCAACAAAATCGTTAGCCGTTAAGTGAAAACGCTCTTCCCAGTCAGAACCCCTAAGGTTCGTAATTTTGTGCTCCTCATAAGATGAGGCGGGAAATGTGTAGTTTGAAGTGATTTCCCTTGTCGGTCTCCGACTGGTTTCAGTTGTGTCTCCTTTCGCCAGCACGGTCGTGAATTCCGAGGAAAAGGCACACTCCAGTTTGCAGAGTTTAATTATGCATACTCGGCCACTAGAAGAAAAACAAACAACCCTGTCTTCCTCAGGGGACACAGCCATGCTGACGATGTTCTCCTGTCCTTCTGCTATCCTTACGAACCAAGCAGCTTTGGACTTCGCGACATCCCACAGGAATACCATGCCATCCACACCGTAAGAAATTACGTAACGATTCACTCTTAAAAACTTGCAAAACTCAATTACACCAACATGGCCGCGAAGAATTCGTCTGGACGAATGAATATCAGGAAAACAAAACTCGTACAGAATAATAACGTTTGCTATGCAGCAAACTAGCAGCTTATTGTCTGACGAAACAGCGCACCGACTAAACTTAACAGAGTTCAAAGACTGCCGCACTCCAGCTGTTGCTAACAACAGGCAGGGATGCTTATCAAATTTCCAGATCTCTATGTCATGTTCACCGCACAAGACGAGCTCTCTTTTGTTAGATGACAGACAAAAACACTCGACAGCTAGAGAGCTTGGCGATTTGAATGACGTAGACATAGCTTTATTTTGAACGTCCCACATATAGAAATGTGAGTCTTTCATACTATCCTGGATACAAAAGAGAAGTAAGGTGCCGTCGGCTGAAAATATCATATTCACAAGGCGTGCGACCTTAAAGTCTGTTTCAAATACCGTAACAGTACTCTTTCCAGATTCTCCAATGATATGTACCTGTATCTTGTTGCCTTGGTGACAGGCAATTTTTATCCCATTTGGCGAGAACACACATCTTTTAATCTGAGGCACAGCTGGGGCAGGAGAATCTGACAGTGAAGACTCGGGAATGGGCGCCAAAGGAGAGCTTTCGTTCCCCATATTCCACGAAGCAACCATTGAGTCGGAACTGACAGACATAACGGAATAATTTGAACCGAAGACCGCTGCAATGGACTTCCGTGCTGTTTTTGCTAAAGACCGCACTAGTAATGATGGATAAAACTCCAAAGGATTACATAAATGTGTCAACGATATCGCCCTTTCTTCGGTTTCACTTCGAAAGAAATACCCAAATTGACTGCCATTTCTGAACAGAACGGGAATTCTTCCCGAAACACTTGTGAAAACTGTACCTGTTTGGAGGCACAAAGCGTGCAACGAGCCTGAAACAGTCGAATAAACAAAATGGAGATCATCATTTGTGAAGGCACAGCGCAGTACATCATCGAAGTGATATTCTTGTCTCCGGTTACTCCATTCAACGCTAAAAGAATGCTGTTCTTCAATTCCCGTTTTCAACAACTTTGTGTCTTCATAGTCATTGTCCCAGACAACCCAGTTTTTTTGTGGTGACATAAAGAATGTTATTTCTCCTTCGCGGAAGTGATCCTGAAACCGGTTGGAAAGTTTCCACCAATGCTGAACTTGATCGGCTTCAGGTCCCGTACTTCCTTCATGGGCTCCTGGGGAAAATACAATTTCAGATGGTGCCCCCGCTCCAGCTTCCGTTTACGATCCAGTTTCAGCTTCAGCTCTGTCCAAGAATCCCACATATCCCAGCCTAACTTCTGCCGATGCTCCGTACTCAGTTTCCACAAAATGTTAACAGCATTTACTACAGCAATGTTACAAACTGACGCTGATTCGTCAATACCACAACACCCCATTTCCCTTCCCCAGTTAATTAAGACAGTAGTCACGTGAAAAAAGTAAGTACACGGGTCTGACTTAACATCCTGATCAAAAATGTCCCGCAGCAGAGGTCTTCCTGTCTGAAAATTCCAAACTTGATATTGGAATACGCGAGGGTAGAGTTCAATGATAAGTTGACGAACATCTTCCAACGACGATTCTTGGTTTGACTGGGTCAGTTCTCTTAATCTGCCACAATAATAACAAGAAGGATTATCTGAAACCAATGTCACAGGAATCTGATGTGTACTTGGGTCCACTCCAAGCCACCCTAACAAACGTGTGGTTTCTCTACCCAGGGATGGCTTGTTTTCAGCTATCATCTCTGACAGCTGGCTAAAGGAGCAAGTCATTTCATCTCGGTTCCGGTCGATTTCTTGCACAGCCCATAGGGAAAGAAGTTCCATCAAACACCACTTCTCAAGGCAAGTATGTGGAAACTCAGCGAAATCGTTCCTCTTCGCGACAATAGACTGTCTGTCAGGAGTAAACAGACCCCATTGATAAGAAACAGAATTTCCTAAAAATTGAGGAAACTCTTCTACACACCCTCGTTCAACAGAAAACCATTTGTCAAGACGTCCAAAAAACAAATAATTATCGTCGGAGAAAACTGTAAATGATAGATGCCTTTAATCGTATCTTCGCCTACCTTGAAAGGACCGTTAGTGACTTTCAGCGTAGATGCATCAACAAGTATGAGAGAGCGACCCTTTGCACCGGCAACTGTCGTCTCGTCGGAAGCTGTGGCAAAAAAGTTAAAGTCTGAAAGATATTCATTGGTGGGGAGGTAACAGACATAACACTCCAACCAAGGACCTGACAGTTGAGGGGTCAAAACGTTCTCTGAAACACCTTTCGACGCGTTTCGCAAACATAAGTGAAGAAGTTGAGGGCATTCTAAAAGAACTAGAGCATTGCTTTCGAGGGTTGAAGAGATCTCTTGCAGTATCTTCTCTTTCTGTGCATCAACGAATATGAAACGGTTAGCTGCAAGTTTCAGATCTTCAAGTAGGTGATAGATGTAAGTTCGTCCACTTTGCATCCTTCTCTCCAAAAACTGGTAGCTTGTCAAACACCTGAAAACAACGTTTGGTGAAACCATGTCACCATACTGACACAAAAATCGAGGAGCAACACGCGCGACATAGTCCTGCAAATCCACCGCTACAAATGACAGTAATGGCGATGACCCGTCGACAGTAGCAGAGAGTATTTCTGAAAAAATTGTTTTGAGGTACTCACCTGCTTTCTTCTCGTCAATTAGCAAATGTGGACAATCCTTTCGAATTTTTCTGGCCCTTTTCTGATTTCCTCTTTCTTCCTGGTTTTTTGTTAACCACGTAGGAATCAGCTTGTGAAGAAAAGTAACCGTATCATTAGCAGTTTGATTCAAGGAAAATTGCAAAACGGCGTCGATTACGTCCTGTTCACCGAGAGTTGATTTTTCTTTTTTAAGAATGAATGGAATAAATGAAACGGAAGTGGAGACGGAGCGGCCAGGACACAACCGATCAACTTCTCATAGAGATCTGCTCCCACTTTGTTAAACACTCGCTGGAAATTCTCCCGAAAGAAATCGTTAACGTCTTCCGGGAAAAGGTCGCTGGTCTGATCACGCCTACCTGAATGTGCTTGAACTGTAAGTTCTTTCTTAATATAAAAAGCATACAAGAACAAACCATTGCACTTCTTTGTAATCTCATCCGCCGAGTAAGGGAGATGGGAAAAATCGACACCATTCTCTAAAAATCGACGTATATCTTGCTCATGTTGCTCGTAAAACCTGTGCTGTTCACTGTCGCCAGCACAAATCCTGACACACGGGTTGTATCTCTCCAATCTGCTCTGTACTGTGTCTTCAGGGCGACTAGTGATAAAGAACACAAGCCAATCTGGAAGCCGGGGAAAACGTTCTTTAATAAGTGTAAGAAAATCCTCCCTGGACTCGTGCTCCGTCTCATCTAAAGCGTCAATGATGACTAATTTTCGCTCCCTCAAATAGGTGCACTGCGCTAGTGGTTCTTCTAACAGTTTAGTAAAGAGTTCCTGAACTCCTAACTTAGAATTGGCTAGCATGGTCTTAACCCCACCCTCCCTCCCACCCTATCATCGTACTGGCTATTACAATTACAGAGTTGACAAGCTACAGTCCCAAGAAGATGCCTGGGGTCGTTTCTTGTGCCATCGTTATGACGGCAAAAGTAGGCAGCGCCTAAATGTCCAACTTTCCTTGTGCGCTGTGCCAGGGCTCCTGCTATCACACTTTTGCCGACTCCAGCGTCACCCAACAGAACATAAGCTCTGGAGTCGCCAGGGTCACGGAACCATTCGTCAAAGTCATCAAACAACCACTGTCTTGTATCTGGATCATGACGCTCAGCAAAGAAGGTGATGTCAGTATCACAATTGGCAATTTCTGAAAGAAATATTGGAAAAACCTTTCACTTACCTAACCGCAACCCATTCTCCACAGACAAACTTTTAGCCTGTCCAACAACAGAACAGCACGTAACTGTACATTATCAAGTAAATAATACGTGCCAAATGGATAATAATTAGTAGCCTTGTAAAGTCTGACTTGTTAAAAAAACGTTTAGCCGCATTCTGTCATGTTTACGAACTACGCGCAGTAATGAGAAGTATAAATTAAGGCCGAGAGGCCTCCAAAACATCCGCACTGATCCGTTCAGGGAGGTCTCTAACCGACTTACCGGAAATCATTCGGCCAGACACGTGGAAATGAAAAGGAATACCTGTGTACAGATGGAGATGAACCGTTCCTGTGAGAGTCGATGAGACAGGGTGGGGGTTGGGGGAGGGGGGGTAGGGTAAGCGGTAAGAGAACTTTGGCTCAGACGGGGGAGGGGGTAAGGGAATGTTCTGATGACTGATCTTAGTAGGAGTCCATCCCACTCATCATATTTACAAGGGTAACGAGTCAAATGTTTTAATTTACCCGCAAAGATGTCATGGAACTTAGGGTAGACTACATTAGGCATAACATTTTTCAGTTACCTTAGCTTTTCGATCAATGGAAGGTACATACTTAACTAAGAAATCAACCATTACTATCTAATTACCCCAACTGATCTGAGGAGTCACAGGGCTCATTCTCTCTTCCACTTGCACAACACGTTGTTGTACATCTTCAACGTCTAACTTCAGAGATTTGTAGTTTTCGTCCATAGCGCTCTGCTCGTTTTGGAGACGCTTCACGCCTAGTTCAACCAGTGAAACTCGTTTTCCCAGTTCATCCAGATGTGCTTTTACATCCTGCAGTGCCGTCTTCACTTCTTTCCTGTTGCCTTCCACTTCAAACGCCATTCTTATCAACATCAGTTTTCAGAGCATTAACATGCTGCTGTACCAAGTGTAACAAGGTAGGTTCTAAAGGAGCATACAGAACAAGGTGCCTAAAAAGACAAACAACTACTTGTGCCATCGTTATGACGGCAAAAGTAGGCAGCGCCTAAATGTCCAACTTTCCTTGTGCGCTGTGCCAGGGCTCCTGCTATCACACTTTTGCCGACTCCAGCGTCACCCAACAGAACATAAGCTCTGGAGTCGCCAGGGTCACGGAACCATTCGTCAAAGTCATCAAACAACCACTGTCTTGTATCTGGATCATGACGCTCAGCAAAGAAGGTGATGTCAGTATCACAATTGGCAATTTCTGAAAGAAATATTGGAAAAACCTTTCACTTACCTAACCGCAACCCATTCTCCACAGACAAACTTTTAGCCTGTCCAACAACAGAACAGCACGTAACTGTACATTATCAAGTAAATAATACGTGCCAAATGGATAATAATTAGTAGCCTTGTAAAGTCTGACTTGTTAAAAAAAACGTTTAGCCGCATTCTGTCATGTTTACGAACTACGCGCAGTAATGAGAAGTATAAATTAAGGCCGAGAGGCCTCCAAAACATCCGCACTGATCCGTTCAGGGAGGTCTCTAACCGACTTACCGGAAATCATTCGGCCAGACACGTGGAAAATGAAAAGGAATACCTGTGTACAGATGGAGATGAACCGTTCCTGTGAGAGTCGATGAGACAGGGTGGGGGTTGGGGGGAGGGGGTAGGGTAAGCGGTAAGAGAACTTTGGCTCAGACGGGGGAGGGGGTAAGGGAATGTTCTGATGACTGATCTTAGTAGGAGTCCATCCCACTCATCATATTTACAAGGGTAACGAGTCAAATGTTTTAATTTACCCGCAAAGATGTCATGGAACTTAGGGTAGACTACATTAGGCATAACATTTTTCAGTTACCTTAGCTTTTCGATCAATGGAAGGTACATACTTAACTAAGAAATCAACCATTACTATCTAATTACCCCAACTGATCTGAGGAGTCACAGGGCTCATTCTCTCTTCCACTTGCACAACACGTTGTTGTACATCTTCAACGTCTAACTTCAGAGATTTGTAGTTTTCGTCCATAGCGCTCTGCTCGTTTTGGAGACGCTTCACGCCTAGTTCAACCAGTGAAACTCGTTTTCCCAGTTCATCCAGATGTGCTTTTACATCCTGCAGTGCCGTCTTCACTTCTTTCCTGTTGCCTT
>JAEMWC010000093.1:1212500-1270000 GCA_016490735.1 Pachyseris speciosa
CATGCAAAGTCTCTAATTTTCACAATTTTCAAAAGCAATTTTTTCAGCTCCAATTCAACTGAACAGCGTCAAAGTTGGTTAGGTGACCAGTTTTGAGACGCTCTTTTATACAGTGGAAACAATTTTTTCCAATGGATAAATTTTAAAACCTCGTTCCCAGGCCCTTACTCGTTTAGAACATGGCCAATAGCGTAGCTCCATTTTCTGTATATAAACCATACACAACCCACAATTCCTCGATTCGCTGCGACGAAGGGCTAACGCTCGAAACGTCAGCTAATCGAATCCCTGTACGGTGGTCAATTTACATTATCAACTCCGTTGATAAACCAAATCTTCGTCTACACAAGCATAGCCAAAATTTACCTATTGAGGTCTCACAGCGTATGCTTGAGGTTTCATACCAAAATGCCATCGCTGTTTGAAAAATCCTTGCAGTACGCTTCAGAAAAAGGTCGCAAAGACTCTAAATTACACTCAAAGATAGATGTAGAACCATGAAACACAAATAGAGCTAGACCGCCAGCGAATACATTACTTCCAACACATTTATTCTACGAGGTCACAACACACCCACAAATACATTAACGCTAACATTTACACCCTTTGAACAAAAGCTAACTAACTAGAGGCCATATCGGCCTTTACTCGGCCTTCCCGCAAAAGGCAATCAGAAATTGCAATTTGCTACTTCACTGATTCACCTGCACGGTTGTAATACCTTTCCATATTTTATTTTCACTATTGCGTCATGTTCATCATGTGCATATAGTAATAATTATTAATAATAATAACAACATGGGATCCTTATCACTAAAAAGTGGTCTTCTAAAGAGCCGTGCGCATTAACCCTAATGAATATTTAATGCTAAAAAACCTAAGTTAAGTAATTTTTTATATACAATAGCGGAATAAAAACAATTTAAAGTAGATGCCTGCTTAGCCTCCACTGACAGACTGTTCCATATTACTGCACCCCTATAACAAAAACTCTTTTTGAGGGCCTCAGTGTTCGGCCGCGGAATAAACAGGTTACCGTAAAAACTCGTGTATAAGCCGCACTTTTTTACCGAAATTTTGGGCTCAAAATCGTGGGTGCGGCTTATATACGAGACCATTGCTTTCAGAGGGAGTAAACTGACTTCTATATGAGGTCACAAATACTGAAATAGCGCCAGAAAACTTCAATAGTGAATGAAGATTAAACACATTGCTTTCGGTAGAAATGGTGACTTCTAAAGGAGCCGTTTGTATCTTCAGGTTCAAAATCTGAATCTTGCACGCCATTCGTTCTAAACTCTAACTGGCATGGAATCTCCATACTTCCACAAAAGATTTTTACAATGTTGTCTTCGACCGATCACTTCAATCTCTCCACTACGTGAGACAAAAATACCACGCTACACTCTTTTGTTTTATAAGAATATATTTTATAAGAATATCGAGGCTGAAATTTGCGAGATTTTAAGAATATTTTAAGAATAAATCTGAGGCTGAAAATGTGAAAAGAATATAATTTCGTGCGTTTAAAATCTGTAAATACCACATAATGATATGTTTTTACTTAACTTTTTACTTTAACTAGCTAGCAATAACCAAATGTTCAATGATGTATTTGTGCAGTACAAAAAACTTGTACTGGGATACCCCAGTACGTCCTTAAACGGAAATGTCATAAGCTAAATTAAGAATATTACAAGAATATTTTCAGTCTGAAATCGACCGAAAAATAGGAATATTCAGCCTGGGCCGAAAAAACAATATTCTTATAAAAAAAAGAGTGTATTCGGGAGAACTTGTGCGGCAAATGGCGGACAGTTTCGTTGCCTCTCATTACTTGCATGGTGTGTTTATCCTTGGAGTTGTTAAACTCTCGTTGAGCGACAAGTTTTTCTCCGACTGATGGCTTCCGTACGTCTTTAGAAACACTATCCACGCACAGCTGATGCGAAAGCGAACCTTTCCATGTTGTTTTCTGATCGTTGTCAGCTACTCTAGTGTCCAGACTTTCCTCTGTAAATGTCCGTGTGGTTACTAAGCAAACGTTTCATCGTTTTCATTTCAACTGTGGGGTTTAATAATGAAGACAACCGTTATCAGTCCCAAGAATTAAGGAAATCGATTTAAGATGTGCTTGTAAATCCGTATTTTAAGAGATATTTAACGTCTTAAGGTCGCTGCAAATACACAGCATTAAATTTCGGCAAGTTTATCGATATCGCGAACAACTGTCAAGAAACTTTCTTGCCAGAGTGATTTTTTTCAAGTTCTTATTTTTTTTCTCAAAATCATGCTTGAAATTTGGGGGTGCGGCTTATCTACGAGTGCGGCTTATACACAAGTTTTTACGAATGTTGGGCACCCCGAACATCATGTCTGTGGATGGTATTTACGCTGGTGAATTTATCAGACGCATTCGGGTACAAGGTTAAATATTTACTGTTTTGAACATTAAAGCTTTCAATTGTTTTGCACGTCTGTTAGCGAGGCTTTTCCATTTGAGGGCATGACAACCACACCCTGCAGTAGTAAGAGCATAGCTTCCTTCTCTAATACAACGCATTCTTCAAGTACAGTCAACACTGCTTGTGTTATGGATGTCTAGAAAATGATGACCCAAAAAAACGACGGCTTAGAAAACCGACTAAGTAGAAAACGATGACCCATAAAAACAATGAATGATTAGTGGCTTTTGACTGCTTTTGATCCCAGCAGTTTGTTTTCTCATATAGGTCCGCTAGCTTGCACTTAAGACCGTTACAGAACGCAGGATAATAATAATAATAATAATTATTATTATTATTATAATTTGTTGATTTCTATAGCGCATTACCATGACGCAATGATCTAATGCGCTTTACAATCTTATACTATCAAAAAGAATTACATGCATAATGATATTTACAATAGTATTTACAAAAACACTTATAATAATATTAAAATAAATAATAGCCTAATATCCTAGAAATGTAGAAAGAATTATTCTAAGAATGCTTGTTTAAAGAGATGGGTCTTGAGATCTGATTTAAAACTATAGATACTAGTACAGTTCCTAATAGTAGCCGGTAGATCGTTCCAAAGTTTCGGTGCCGCTACCGCAAAGGCGCGGTCACCGAGTGTCTTATAGGTCCTGCAAGATGCATGTAATCCGTCAAGGATGATGCCTTCCGGGATTTTATGGCATAAACATTACTGGAATCTCGGTGAATTGTGTGTAAGGAGAAAAAATATTCAGCAGGGTGAAACTGTTTGCTGAAATACGTCACTTGAAACGGATACATTGCTATAAAAAAAGAGAGTAAGTTTTCTGCAGCCATTCATTTATTTATTTATTTATTTATTTATTTATTTATTCAGCTTCGCCAGAGACCTGGCAGGGACACTACAACAGCTTGCGCCAATCACTGTAGGCCCGTAACTGCAAACCCTCCCCCATAACCACATTCAAGTAGAGATAGACCACCACACCGGGGACTACGTCCCCTACTCTTTTCGAACAGTGCGTGGGTTCTTTCACGTCCCACAGAATCAGTTATGAAGAGTTGTGAGACGGGGCCTACGGTTTATCGTCCTTATCCGAGAAGACTAGAAAGTCTAACCATTTGCAGATGTAATTACAAAGGCAGCACTTTCTCCTCAATTATTTAAAGACCCTGAGTGTTGGTCCGGCCGGGGTTAGAACCCGCGACCTCCCGCACGGTAGTCCGGTGCTCTACCACTGAGCTAACCGGTCGGCGGTTCTATAGTTAGATTTCACGTCACGCAATAAAAATATAATGTCAAGAAATTGAGATATTGTACAAAAATAGTAAATAAACGGCGGGTTCCTTTTGCGGGTCACACGTCACGGGTCACAGGTCATGGGTCACGGGTCACAGGTCACAGAGAAAATGAACCTTTTCGTTTTACCCGTTGACTCAATGCGAGCTCGAATACTTTGATTTTTACTGAAAATAAAACTGACAAATTTCACGGCAGCAACGATTTAAATAGCAGATTCCGAGAACCAAGACATGCTAATTAAACATAATAACTTGCAAATACCTCTTGGAAGATGATTTGTAGTGCTTGTGCTTGAGTTTAGCCCAGTTTGTACAGCGAAATAAGGGCCCTTATTCTAACGCTTACGCTTGTGCTTGTGCTCAGTACTGTTGCGTCACCAGTGAAAGATTGACATACTTGTATTCAGGTTTTTTAACATTAATTTATTTCTAGCAAATAGTTCCTTGACATTGTTTTAACACTAAATCCATTAAGGGTTGAACATAAAGGCAGTCAGATGATGTTCAAATAAAGGGTGATTTATCTCGTGGGAATTGCTGCAAACGTTTCCAAGAAGAACTGCCCCTATGAACTCTTTATACCTCACAATAAAGCCATTCTTATTTCATCTCATTACATTGCTAAAGGATATATCAAATTAGAACACAGTTAAATTATATTGAAATGTCCCTCTGAACTTTGGCGGAGACCCTGTTGCAAGATAAAAACCATAGATATGCCTAACTGCAAGAACGATGCTACATCAAAATGAAAAAAGGCAAAAAATAATGAATTACGATGGTTATGTAATTAGAATGCCTTGCATTATTCCCAGTGCTTTCATTTTGCATGATTTTGGAATAAACTGTGGCTGCAAACGACAACTTTTCTTATGTACAATCGTACAGTGTAAAGTAATTTGTACCTGTTATCATACCACTATGCATGACTGGTTTTAGAATAATCAAGCACGGGAACGTGGTTTACATGCTAATTTACTCCTTTTCCCTTTCTTTTGACAGTCCCTTGACACAACGTTATTGCAATTAGGTGTACATCATACAGTGATCTCGCCCGTTTTCGTTGTACTTACAAGACTCGGTATTTGTTTAACATGTAGTTAATTTACATACCACCCTGTCGTATTGCAGTTCTACAAAACAAAAGGAAACAATATCTATCCTACAAAGTAAACCTAAAACCAAAGTAATCAAAACAGGCAGTTACAACAATGAACTAAACAAAAAAGATGGCGCAGGAAAACACATCAAGTCTTGATTAATATTAAACTGGTTTTTGATTGTTTTGGTTTTCTTTTTGTTGTGTTCACTGACTTTATCAAGATGTGAAGATGTCATTTTTTGAGAACATTGTTAATAAATTGTTGAATAAACAGAACGTTTAAGTAATCAGTTGTCATAATATTTCAAGGTCACTCTTGCTGTTGACCTTGCGAACAATCGTACTGACACTTCTGTCAACATATTAGTTGTTCAGACCTCGTAAACACAAGGTGAATCGTCATTTTAGTGTTTGTGATCATTCGTGATGTTAACATGGTGGAATTCGGCCGCCTTGTTTTGAGCAACCTCGTCCCCAGGGCTTTCCAAGAGGTGCTGCTAAATTTAGCTTGCGCTTGCGCAGAAACACTGGAAGTGAGCTTTGTGGATGAAACTCAACAAAGAATAAAACGACGAAGAACCAAGCGCATATTTAGACTCGGCCCGGCTTCTGCTGGCCGAGTAATTAGAACAATTCTCATGCTTTGACAACAATTCTCACACTTCGACACTACAGTAGAGCAGAAAGCAATCATTGAAGTTGTTTGTTTATTCGAGGAAGGACTTTTTAGGGGTCTTCACTCATGACCTGCACGCTGTAAGTTCAGT
Source organism: Pachyseris speciosa (assembly GCA_016490735.1). Classification (NCBI taxonomy): domain Eukaryota; kingdom Metazoa; phylum Cnidaria; class Anthozoa; order Scleractinia; family Pachyseridae; genus Pachyseris; species Pachyseris speciosa. Next base: position 1,218,152 of record JAEMWC010000093.1, read on the forward strand.
TTCTCACACGTACCGAGTTGGCCAATCAGAAGTAATTTCATTGTTTCAACTGATAACCAATCAGAGCCGGAGACTTGTGTACAGAGTTGCCCTGAACTCTTCCCGCCACACCATCACGCCTGTTATACATGTGCAAAAGGGAAGAGCTCTGGTCAAGAATGACAAATTATCTTTTGGGTGGCCTCAGGGGCTATGCATTGCTTGCCTCGCATTTTGAGCTGTTTGTTGTAGATCAGCTGTTGTTGCTCAGCTAAAAGCGAATCTTTCCGAATTCTTGCTCCCATGTCTCTTCCATGCTCGTGGTATGTGGCTTCAGGAAGTAGTGTAGGGTTCACTAGGTATCTTTCAGCTGAGTTTACTTCACTGTGATGGGGGTGTTGGCTTGCTGCTCGCAGGATGGGTTCCCACTAGCAGGCTTGCCTTGATTACATCCCTGCTATGCCTGTATTGTATCAGGCCCCCTTCCCTTTGTGGTCTGACCTCTTAAGCGATCACCACCTGTAAGCAGCCACCAAGGCTTGATATTATGGGTGGTTGCTTAGGGGAAGTTCATCTGTACTATTGTTAGGGAATTCTACTTTACCCAAAAGCTAAAGGGCAATACTAAAATAATTAATGAGCTTTATATGGCCTAACTTTAAGACAGCGGGGTTTTTTTTGTAAGGGGGAGAGGGGGTTATTTTAAATTTACAAGTTGACATTAATACCTATCAAATGAAACTTAAAGTTTGAGCTACTCAGAACGACAGAACATTAATTGATTATTATATAATTACCTTCCTGTTGCTGCTGGTGCAGCCATTAAGCCATCAAAGTGACCTCTCACATCATTATCATCATCCTGTTAAACTTTGCCTAAAATTGATGTACATCCGTAGTCAGTTTGATTAATGAAACTACTGTAACACCACACCCATTTAAAGGTTAAGAACTAAATCATGTGATCCAGACCTGTTTGAAAACAAAGGCAAATACCAAACTTCAACTTAACAGTCAGAATCTTGACATTATATAAAACATGCTGTATGTATGCAGAAATGGACTGGGACTGGTCCCTTGAGACTTACAGGACACATAAATATGTAGAAACTGCCACACCCAAGTTGGGGGGGGGGGTCAAAGTAACTGTGTTCGTTTAAGAACTAACAAGGAAATCAAAGCAGGAAAAGATGAACTAGAATTGTAAGTGCTCAGTTTAGTTTCCAATGTTCTCCTTTAGTACGCCAACAAATAACAAATTTGTTGTAACTTTGTTATAGTTTGACTATGGTAACGCTGAAACATTAAGTTCAAGGATTAAACCACAACATACTCCTGTACTCCAAGTGTTGTTCATCAACTCAAACAATCAGAATTTTGAATCAACTAATAATAATAATAACAATCATCATCATAAAACATAAGACTGTAAAAACGAACGATAAAAACCGACGTTTCGAAGTAGTCATGACTCCATTATCAAGGAAAATATAAACGAGATCATGCAAATTACAGCATTTAAAGCGATTTTGGCGCGAAAAAATTAACATAAGAGGGTGCGAAGATTATAAAAATACTTTCGCACGAATGGAGTCTGATTGCACGTTGAGATTTGGCTTTAAAGCTCTTATAAAAAGCATTTCGTACACTAAGCAGTCAAATTTAGTTTTGCATTTCTTAAGCACTTGGAAACGCTTTAGCAGGTCCTGGGGCATTGTTCCGTGCATGTTCTTGTAGTGTTTGGCAATGGCGGAGGATTGTTGTTTGTGTCCTTTTACACGATTATGTAAATGTCCGCGTGTGTAACCTACATAACCCGCATCGCACAGGTCACATTGAAAACCATACACAACACACTGCTGATTTACAATTGGTGGTTTTGTTTCCTTAACATTAAGTTCTTGTTCAATTTTCCGGCTCACAAACACAGGCTGGATGGTGGTATGTATTTTTAGGCTCAAATCATTAAGTTGTTTCCTCACAATATCCGCTGAGATTTGGTCTTTGAATGGTAAAACCACTCGAATCGTGTCATCTGTCTCTTGAGATGGTAATAAGGGTTGCTGCTGATCGCACACCTTCGAGTCAACGAAACTTTTGATGGTAGAATTAACAAGATGTTTAGGATACTTCAGCCTTGAGAATACTGTTTTCAAACGGTCACATTCATCGGAAAAATTTGTCCAAGATGAAGACAAACGATGTGCTCGATCAAGCATAGTTCTCAGTAGACCCTTTTTACACCGATTGTCAACATGGCTTTGATAGTGCAAGAGTAGACCTGAATTAGTGGGTTTCACGTATACCTTTGTCTCAATTTGCGGCGATCGATTCAGTAACTGGATACCCAGAAATGGGAGCATTCCATTGCATTCGGTTTCCATCGTGAATTTTACGGAGGAATGTGCTCTGTTGAGCGTGTTCAAGAAGTTGGATGCTGTTTCTGTATTGGGCATGATGGTGAGCGTATCGTCAACGTATCTTCGATAGAAAGAAGGGAGTTTACCCTCTCGCTCATTTTCTTCGATGTGGGACATGAAGACATTAGCTAGTAAAGGACCTCGGGGGGACCCCATAGCCACGCCATCAGTCTGTTCGTACAGGGCTCCATTGAACTGGAATAGTTGTCCTTTAGTAGCAACACTGAGAAGATCCACAAGATCCGTTTTGGTGAGGTTTAAGTCGTAAGTTGTATTAAACCAATTGTTTGTGAAAGCTCTGTTCGCGGGGAGCTCTATCGTTTCATCACTGCTTAGTGTACGAAATGCTTTTTATAAGAGCTTTAAAGCCAAATCTCAACGTGCAATCAGACTCCATTCGTGCGAAAGTATTTTTATAATCTTCGCACCCTCTTATGTTAATTTTTTCGCGCCAAAATCGCTTTAAATGCTGTAATTTGCATGATCTCGTTTATATTTTCCTTGATAATGGAGTCATGACTACTCCGAAACGTCGGTTTTTATCGTTCGTTTTTACAGTTTTATGTTTTAAGAAACCTCTTTTAATCATCATCATCTTTATTTATCCTTAGGGGTCAAAGACCAATTAGCTGACCATACAATCAGCTGGTATCAACTGGTGTCCAGGAATCTAATTACAATACTGCTTTGACAGGAAATTCGTTGAGGACATAATCAAGACCTAGTTCAGCAAAAGGCTAATGACCGGCCAGCTGGTTATTATCTTTCACACCACAAATTTGCATAAAACCACAAAAATGCTGGCTGTGTAACTTGAAACCTTCCACTTAACATGATCAAAAACTTCATGAGAAGCCAAGGAATAGAGCCCAAAACAGAATCGGTGAGGGTAAAAGACGGAATGAGTTTGCGGAATGGCATGTGGCATGACTTGCGGAATAGCATAATTATGCAGAATGTAATATATGCAGAATGACCCGAAGAAATTAATTCAACTAAAAAGAGTTAATTATTCTACAGCCTATCGCAAGCTAGTTGCCGAACTCGGTGACAACGAAATGTTCAAGACGAATTGGCCAGGATTTGACCGAGAAATATTCCAGTTTTGAGCACTGCTCTCCACGGGGCTTGTGCTGATATAATTATTTTACAAATGAATCCTTGAGGTGATTATTTCTCTTGAATTTGATTTGACCGGCCGGCGGCCGACATGAGGAGGAACATTTCAAAATTAAGCACTACTTTCTGCCGGGCTTGCTTTGGTATAAACATTACACTTTTAAACTCTTGAGGAGGTTTAGTTTGATCGCGAATGATATTTGCTGCGCAATTGTGGTCCCGGTTTGTGGTATTTAAGAAAGAATCGTTCGGCTGCGATCAAACGGGCTTTCAAATTTTTTGTTATCTTCAGCACCTTGTCAATTTCAGTCACAGCGTGGTGTAGGTCAAATTATATAATATCCATTTGGCCGGTTTGAAATGGCTTAAATAAAATTTTATTTTACCGGGGCAGAAGCGTATACGCTTCCTACCGGGGTTGATTGTACGAGATGTAGGAACGGAGCCTCGTAGAACTTATATTATGGTTTTCAGAACTTTACAAGAGTTTCACATCGGTCTCGATGCCTTGATATGATGTTTATACGATATGAATAATCAGTGAACTCAGCGCTCGCGTTGTCGCCTCGTCGAAGAGCAAAAATCGGGAAAAATATAATTCCTGAACTGACTAATCCTATAAAAGCAAACTCAACAGCTGACTCAAGAGAAAGTTTAATCACCTCAAGAGTAGGTCCATTTGTAAAATATATATATCAAAGCAAGCCCCGTGGAGATGCACCGAACTTGTGGGGTACAGTCAAACTCACGAAAGATTCCTTTTAGTCACTTCGATTCAATTCATTTATTCTCACTACCTGCTTTTACAATTCTCGTTTCACCCTTAAACATGAACAGACTGTCGAAAAACTCTGCCCTATCCGATTTTATCGAATGTCACCATCTGAATGTAACGCAATCACAAGAACAGTACTCAACACTGAAATATTTCTCTGTCAAATTCTGACCAATTTATTTTCAATATTTTGTTGTGACCTAGTTCGGCAACTAGATTGCGATTGTTCACTGTAAGTTAGGCTGTCAGACACGATCAATAATCGCGTGTTCCAAGATTATTAACGTTAGAATTATATTAACTACAGAAAGGAAAGGGCGCGCTCTCAGTTAATTCATTTCTTTGAGCAATCTGCATATATTATATTCTGCATAATTATGCTATTCCGCAAGTCATGCCACATGCCATTCCGCAAACTCATTCCGCCTTTTACCCTCACCGAAACAGAATGGAGTTTATTTCATTTCCTTCTTTGAGCATGAAAAATTTTATCATGTACTGTGTAAATCTGAAGTACATTTTGGCAACGGTGAAGATGCAGAAGTTTGAGGATCGTGACTTATCACCACACGAGTACTACGAGTAACACACGAGTAACATACCGGTACATACGAGTACATACGAGTGACATACGGGTACATACAGATACATACGAGTTACATACAAGTATAAACATACGAATACATATGAGTAACACACAGGTAACATATGGTCAAATGTGGGTAATACGCATGAAATCTACAAAGTAAAAAACAAGAAATTGGATCTTTTTCCAAAATCTTTGTGATTTGTGTGATGGGGGAAGGGGGAGGGGGGCGGGGAGGTGCTTGATGGGATTCTCAGTTGTCCCTGGGTCAAGAAATTGGATCTTTCTCCGAAATCTTTGATTTGCTTTTTTATTGCTCGGTGTATTTATTAATGCAAGGGTGTAGTGTGGGGAGAAAGTAGCATATGAGGGTGTGTGTATTTGCGTGTGTGGTGGGAGTGGAGGAGGGGGGGAGGGGAGTGATGCGACCAGTTTGTTCAGAAAGAGCATGTCTTTGCATTTACAAGTTTCTATGTTTCATACTAGTTTCAGTCCTCTTGGCTTTTGGCCGAGCCTAATCCATCCAGTCAGCGAGCCCAACAATCCGGAAATTTTAGGCAAATGGTAAACAACACATACCGCTCCTTCTGAGCGAAAAAGTCATAACCGAAATTTCAGGATTTTTTATAAATGGTTAACAACCCTACAGATGCCCCAGTCAAAGCTGTATCACCCTTCCTCCCCCACCCCTCCCATCACACACCCTCAAATGCTAATTTCTGCTCACACTACTACACCCTTGAATTAATAAATACACCAAGCTGTGTTAAACAAATAAAAGATTTCGGAGAAAAATCCAATTGTATTTTACTTTGTAGATTTCATGCGTATAACCCACATTTAACCATATGTTACCTGTGTGTTACTCATATGTATTCGTATGTTACTTGTATGTAACTCGTATGTATCTGTATGTACCTGTATGTCACTCCTATGTACTGGTATGCTACTCGTGTGTTACTCATAGTACTCATGTGGTGTTTTAGTCACAATCGAAGTTTAAGTAGTTGTGTGTGAAATGTTTTGTTTATTTGACACGCCGGCGCTCAATCGAATATTTTCTACTTCGAAAGACCGGAACACATTTTCCTGGCCATATTGTTGTAAACTTAGCTTGTGCAGATTTTAATCCAGTAGAGTTTGTCCGTGAAAAAAAAAAAAGATTCGCGGAAGAGCAGTTCGGAGGCCTCACACGTGCTGCGCTTATATGCCCATTGCAGTTCAATGAGCTTATCAACGGCTTGATCTGTTTCAATTTGCTGCTTCAAATTCCATCCCAACAATATTTTTAATGGCTAGTAGGCTAGCAGATCAATAGAAAGCTAACAAAAAGTATCAAGCGTCAGTCATGGGTTATGGATGAGCTGAAAAATTGGCGGTTTGATGTACAGTGTAGGAAGAAGCTCATGTCCAAGGGAAGCGAATTGAATGTGGTGCTCACGGCGGTAGAATTCCTTTGAATGTCTCCATTCCTAAAGACCAAAAAGCATGTTCATGTGCATCATATTGTGTATGTCGGTTTTTTGAATTTAATTTAGTATTAATTTAATAGAACCTTTAGATTTCATAATATAGCTTTTAGATTTTTTGAATTTTGTAATTAATTTTTTTTTTCTAATTTTGAGGGCTACAAGTTTATTTACTTTTAGCTATTTAGTGTTACCCTCCATAAATAAAGTGTTTACTTACTTACTATTAATATGTCGATCTCAGTCTATCAAAATTGCGAGGAAAAAAACAGTTTGACACGGAATTTGGAAGCATAGCACACACTCCCCTCTCCAGCGATGATTAATCGATCATGCATATTCATTTCTTCTTAGTGGGCTTTTGCGAACGCTGGAAATTGACTACTGAAATCAACTATTGTTGCTTTACAATGGGCATATTAAATCGTGAGAGAGCTTCAAGGGAGTTTGCCTTTTGGTTGAGGGTCGAGGGTCGAGGGTAACTAGTCGAGGGTCGAGGGTGAATGGTCGAGGGTCGAGGGTAAATGGTCGAGGGTCGAGGGTAAATGGTCAAGGGTCAAGAGTAAATGGTCGAGGGTCGAAAAATTATTCAAAATTAATTTTAAATTATTTCTTAACTTTGTCAAGTCAAAAGTTCACAGGCTCGTGTTTACTCGAGTTTCCGGTGCCTGTTTTTGCCGCATTTGGGTCATATTTTTGTTTGTCAAAAACTTTACATTCCCACGGACTCTCCGACGTGCTGAGCACAGAATCTGGCCCTTTCTATTGTTACGGTTAAATTATTTTTTTCCAGACCGCGAATTCGAATTATAGCAGAAGATAACGCGAACGCTGCAGATGCTGTTACGTATCGTTGTAACACTCAAATTTTAAAACAATATTGTTTATTCAGAGCAGAAACCCAGTGGTTTTTTTTGTCTAACGATTCACTCGCTTATGAAAAGATTAGACAGAAAAACCCTCAATATCAATTGGATAACAATCGAAGATTGATATCGATAAAGATAAAACGATGTGAATTCGATTCATATCGATTCATTGGAAATGAGTTTGCCTTTTGGTCGAGGGTCGAGGGTCGAGGGTCGAGGGTAACTAGTCGAGGGTCGAGGGTAAATGGTCGAGGGTCGAGGGTAACTAGTCGAGGGTCGAGGGTAACTAGTCGAGGGTTGAGGGTAAATGGTCGAGGGTAACTAGTCGAGGGTCGAAAAATTCTTCAAAATTATTGGAAAATTATTTCTGAACGTCGTCAAATCAAAATTTCATATAGGCTTATGTTTACATGAGTTTTCGGTGCCTGTTTTCGCCACGTACTTGTCATATTTGTGTTCGTGATCGAATCCTGTGTTGTCAATAACGGCTACATATTTCCCACGGACTGTAAAAGAAATACAAGTTAAATAGCGGCTAAGATCTAAGAAAAGAGATTTAGAGCCATCACCCCCAAATGAAGTGAAGCAGCTTTTTATGATTCTGCGTAAAGCTTGTTGTTTATGCGAAATGTTGTAATCACCGTCGCTTGGTCGGCAATTGCACAACAAACTGTCAAAACCAGATTGATTTATGACGTCCAGATAATTGTAAAGATAACATATTTGCGTTAAAGAAAATTTACTGGGTTCTTTTCCTGTAGCAAGCGTTTCTTTACATCATTTTAGGGCAGGATACAAATTTTTTAGAACTTCCCCGTTCACATTTTAATGGCGAGAGTAAAGAAAGACATTTAATTGCGAAGGGTAGTTTGGATGGGGAAAATATATATTTTAAAATAATAACTCGCTTTACCAAGGCGAGATAGGCGGAGTTAATTGGCATCTGCCTTAATTGGAAAATACCTTTAATTTCAGGCCTCATTGACGGAGGGGAGGGGGGGGGGTATTAGAGAGGGGGGGTTAATAGGGAGGGGGGCTTGTTTCAAATCTCAAACACGCCATTTTCGTCTTAAAATAGTTTTTGTACAAAACTCAAACAACTGCAGTGAAACTTTAGATTCAATACAGATCAGCAAACAGTAAATTATGTGTTTCAGTGCATATTTATTTAAAAACAAACCAACTGGGCCGCATGAAGTGGATTTCGTAAGAGGGAATAGGAGGGACTAATTACAACATCTCATCTCCCAAAGGGGGGCAGGAAGTTTAATAGAGAGGGGGGCTTATTATAAAAACCAACTTCCAAACGAGGGGCTTATTAGAGAGAAGGGGGGTTAACAGAGCTTTTATGGTAAGAACCTTTTTTATAAGAATGTTCAGACTGAAATTAAAGGGTAAAAGAAATGTAAAGCCGTGACTGTAGTCTAACAGGACAATTTTGTTCTTGCATGATACACTGAAGAACAACTCAGTTTGTACTTGAACTAAGTCTGTTCATACCACATCACAGCGAACAATGCACTTTGATAGGTTCCACATTGATTTATTGAAATACTATACCACACTTTTAAAACAGAAATGCCTTTGGTTGTTGCTTAAGGGGTGTATCTCGTAATTTGTTGTTGGTTTTTCCGCTTTGACCGCTATTTAACTTATATTTCTTTTTTTCGTTTTGTTTTACAGTCCGTGGGAAATATGTAAACGTTATTGACAACACAGGATTCGATCACGAACACAAATATGACAAGTCGCAACGAAAACAGGCACCGAAAACTCATGTAAACACAAGCCTATATGAAATTTTGATTTGACGACGTTCAGAAATAATTTTCCAATAATTTTGAAGAATTTTTCAACCCTCGACTAGTTACCCTCGACCCTCAACCAGTTACCCTTGACCCTCGACCATTTACCCTCGACCCTCGACTAGTTACCCTCGACCCTCGACTAGTTACCCTCGACCCTCGACCCTCGACCAAAAGGCAAACTCGCAAAAAACCTTGTGGTAAATCACTTACCCCTAGAGCGTGGTCTAGCCGTACAAACGGAGTTTGCCTTTTGGTCGAGGGTCGAGGGTCGAGGGTAACTAGTCGAGGGTCGAGGGTAAATGGTCGAGGGTCGAGAGTAACTAGTCGAGGGTTGAAAAATGCTTCAAAATTATTGGAAAATTATTTCTGAACGTCGTCAAATCAAAATTTCATATGTGTGTTTACATGAGTTTTCGGTTCCATTTTTCGGTGCGTACTTGTCATATTTGTGTTCGTGATCGAGTCCTGTGTTGTCAATAACGTTGATATATTTCCCACGGACTGTAAAACAAAAGGAAAAAAGAAATACAAGTTAAATAGCGGTCAAAGCGTAAAAACCAACAACAAATTACGAGAGACACCTCTTAAGCAACAAACAAAAGGCATTTGCGATTGAAAAGTGTGGTATGGTATTTTAATAAATCAATGTGGAACCTATCAAAGTGCATTATTAGCTGTGTAGTTCAACTACAAACTGAGTTGTTCTTCAGTTTATCATGCAAGAACAAAATTGTCCTGTTAGACTATAGCATCTTTACGGTTTTAAATTTCTTTTAACCTGTATTAAATCTAAAGTTCACTGCAGTTGTTTGAGTTTCGTACAAAACCTATTTTAAGACGAAAATGGCGTGTTTGAGATTTGAAATAAGCCCCCCTCCATATTAAGCCCTCCTCTCTAATAAGCCCCCCCTCCCCCCGTTAATGACGCCTGAAATTAACGGTATTTTCCGATTAAGGACCTCACCTGCCTGGGGTCCCCCACCTCCATGTGAACAGGCCCTAACTCCGCCTATCCAGCTTTGGTAAAGTCTACTGGATGTTGATTTTTTATTATTTTAAAATATGTATTTTCCCCATCCAAACTACCCTTCGCAATAAATGTCTTTATCGAGCGACCAACTTTACTCTCGCCATTAAAATGTGAACGGGAGAAGTTCTAAAAAATTTGTATCCTGTCCTAAAATGATGTAAAAAAAAATCAATTAAAAAACGACGCGATTTACAGCGCTTGCTACAGGAAAAGAACCCAGTAAATTTTCTTTAGCGCAAATATGTTATCTTAACAATTATCTGAACGTCATAAATCAATCTGGTTTTGACAGTTTGTTGTGCAATTGCCGACGAAGCGACGGTGATTACAACATTTCGTATAAAACAACAAGTTAAATGCACAAGCATTACGCAGAATCATAAAAAGATGCTTCAATTCATTTGGGGTGATGGCTCCAAACCTCTTTTTAAAGATCTTAGCCGTTTTCTTACGACCAACAGCTAAAAAAAATAAAACTTAATTTCCCGTACTGTGTTCAGGTCTTAGATCAACCAAAAGCCCCGAGATATGAAGACGGCAAATAATATCTTTTCAATCACAAATGCCGTTTTTTGTTGCCTAAAGGGTGTCTCTCGTAATTTGTTGTTGATTTTTCCGCTTTGACCGCTATTTAACTTGTATTTCTTTTTTCGTTTTGTTTTACAGGAGTGCGGAATGCGGCGCAGATCAGCAACCAACAGAAACATCTACTATAGACATACGGTCTTTTTATAGACCTTCAAACTGTATAAAAGGTTACGGCAGCAGGAGCCGTGTAGTATAAGCTAGTATAATCCTATGTGAGACTTGGGTCAGCGCGATTATACGCATTCGCGCCTGTAAAACAAAAACATGGAAAACTCAACGATAACAATATCAAATGCCGCATTCTCAGGCTGGCAAACAACTATAGCAAGCACTAACACGTAATTCACGCCATGGGTTCAAAGTCTCTCTACCTGTCTCCGGCGATTAAAAAGCAAAGGAAAGAGGAGTAAGGGAAAAGATCAAAACATTGGCACTCCTCAAAGATATCCAGGTTAGGGGGTATATATCCGAGACCCACCACATGTTCGATTGTTCCGGAAAAAATATCTCGCAACTGAATAAGCATAACAATCAGCTTTACTAAACAAGGTCAATTCATTTAAAAATTTAATTGGGTACTCCTAATATGTTGTTCGAGAGAAATAAAGCTTGAGCTGCGGTGGTGTACTGCCCGAGAACCATTACCTATTTTGACACCTATTTTTTACAAGAAGTACCGTTGTTTTGCCTCCTCCTTACGAAATTCTGAAATACCGCAGGCAAGCGGGAATTGCGCCCATTCAATTAAAAGGTTACTTTAAAATAATATTTAGGCTATGAAGCGTGTTTGATGTAATTGCGCTGGGCATTATCCAATGATGTGTAAAGCTCATACCTGAGGTAAAAGTGGATTTTTTCTAGTTATATGAATCGCTATGGGATGATAATATGTGTTTGAATAGTCCTGACTGTGTATTAGCTGACCTGTTGTAGAATCTTTTCCGGTGACCCTTTTGTCTACATGTTTTATTATAATATTACAGGGTGGAGTTTTGTATTTATCACCCAGGTCGTCCCCACACCCATAGCATTTTCTCACTGTTGGAGGCGTGATGACCAGCTCGTAGATACTTGGCGACATGCTAGAATTCCATGAGGGCTGTAAGCCAGCACAGGGCATTGGTGATTGAGGGAAAGACGGTCGAGGGGGAGGCGGCTGAGGAAAAGGTAGTCGAGGATACGCGGGCGGTTGAGTAAACACAGACGGTTGAGGAAACACAGGCGGTTGAGGTAAAGTCTGCATCCGCGGCTGCATCATATTGGCAGCGCTGTGGGTAGCAGGGTAGCTCGGCTGCGAAGTAGGCGGAGGATTTACTCTTTGATTGGTTACCTGTGGCGATGGTAAAGCTGGACCCTTTGATTTAGTTGCCTTCTTTTTCCGCGAAGGTGGTTTGTATGAGGAGCCTGCATCAATGAGCAGCCAGTCCAGAGAGGAAAACATCTCCTTCCCTGTTGACTGCGCCCTCCGCACTTCTGCTTCATGTTGCTTACGTGCTCGGTCAGCAAATGAAGGACCTTTTGCTACGGGTGTAGCGCCGGTCAAGTATGCTTTGGTCTCCACGTCAAGCAGCAAAGTGTCTCGTGTGTCTGCATGACACCCGTCTAGTAGAGACAAATTTTGGTGGTCTCGGTGAGCCCAACCGGCGTGAATCACTTCAGCCTGGTTCATTTGCATTAGCATCAGCAATCAGCATCTTCAGCGTTCGCGTTATCTTCTGCCATAATTCGAATTCGCAGTCCGGAAAAAAATAATTTAACCGTAAAAATAGAAAGCGCCAGATTCTGATGCTCAGCACGCCGGAGAGTCCGTGGGAATGTAAAATGAGGCAAAAACAGGCACCGGAAACTCGAGTAAACACGAGCCTGTGAACTTTTGAATTGACGAAGTTAAGAAATAATTTGAAATTAATTTTGAATAATTTTTCGACCCTCGACCATTTACCCTCGACTATCGACCATTTACCCTCGACCCTCGACCATTTACCCTCGACCCTCGACCATTTACCCTCGACCCTCGACTAGTTACCCTCGACCCTCGACTAGTTACCCTCGACCCTCGACCATTTACCCTCGACCCTTGACTAGTTACCCTCGACCCTCGACTAGTTACCCTCAACCCTCGACCCTCGACCCTCGACCAAAAGGCAAACTCGCTTCAAAGCAATATATACCTACAGTTTCCAGGACATCGCGTGCTACGCAATTTGCGTAGCGGGCGACGAGAATAATGTAGCATGTGAGGCGATTCGCATTGTGTGCGAGGGTGGAATTTACTTTTGAGCGGTACTGTAGATGTCACACTGTGATTCCATACTGGAATTCACTGATATAACACCTCCCATAAGAGAGAGTTGGCAACCTGTGAGGAGGAAGCCAGCTGAAGGAAATCAAACCTCTTTCCTCCTGCTGCTCACTTTTTTTGCTTTGCTTTTACTTTTCTGAGAAGTGGAAAGGCTACATTTGTAACTGATCATTAGAACTGAACCTTAATTTGCCAGCCCAGGAAGCAAATACCAAGACAGGTTGGTTCCATAAATAGACTGCAAGCAGTGATTGTCATACTTTTTTCCTCAGATCACTTCCACAAATGGATGGTAAAATTATGTGAGTTAGAGAAGAGAATAAGTAGGAATTGGGAGGATGGAGGAAAAAGTAGACTGCGGAGATTCCTTTGTAATTTGAATTCCCATTCCTGAGAAACAGAAAATGTTGAATGGTCAATTTCCAGTAAAGGTTTCCAAGAACTCTACTATACCCTAGCCTCACTCTGTACACAAGACAACTGCTAATTGGCAAGAAGAATGTTTTAAAATGACAATGAATCAGGCAAGTGTTATTTGGTGGGTATGCAAAGACAACAATGGAAGATTAATTTTTAAATCTAAACAAGAAACCATTATTTTTCTTCTAGATGTAAAAGACATTTAGCTGAGTTACCAGATGGGTTTGGCAAAAGTTTAATCTGTCAAAGCCTTGTGATTGCAAGAAACGAACTCCATAATCACCATCTTGTAATCCTTCCTATAGCTACATGAAGCATAGCTCAAGAAAAGATGGCAAGTAACAACTTTGACTTGAAAGCTGTGGAGCAGTTCTATGACAAGGAATACCACACCAATTAATGTGTTTTGGTAAGCTAAAGCCACATATTGGGCATGCACTAAAGGTCACGTGGTAGCAACAGGGGTTTCAATAAGTTTTGAAATAGCCGTCTGAGCTAACTCAAGTAGGCGGCAAACTGATGAATTATTTTTAATAATTTGAGCAAAGGTTTGGACAATTTTTAAGTACCGGTAGGCAGTGGAAAGAGGTAGATTCTGACAAAGAAGGTGGCAATTTTTACCTGTTGCCAGCTTCTAATGAAACCCCTGTAGAAGGCACTTAACCCCTTAAATCTACCAAATTAAATGCTAGGTAAGCTGAAGTCACATATTGGTCAGACATTATGGCCCACATGGTAACAGGGGTGAGCCCAAGTATTAGAAGCCTTGGACAGCTGTTTCAGTCTTGTTAGACCATAGTGCACAATATGTGGCTCCAAGTTACTTATTTTGTACCCCACATTAAATTTGTGAGGTAAACAATCAAATAAAGAGGTGTCAATTGAGTGGCAAATCAGAAAATCAAAAGACCCTCGGCAGTCTCTATCTTCTTCCTTCCCTCAATGCCTGTGGTTTTTTTGCAACAGGCGTGACTGCTTGCCGCACTCTAGATCCAATGTGTACTACAGAAGAAATTAAAGAACCTGCAGCTCGCATTAAGTCTATTTTTTCCTTACAATTGAAATTATGAACAACTGACTCAAAAACAGGGACACTTCAATTAAGTCAAATATATGAAATCTCTTAATGGTTTGCAAAGGAAAAGGCACAACTGAGAGTTTTATGTAACCCATGAAAAAGGAGCAGGCAGAAGGAAGTCATGGCAGCCATGAGCACCCTCACCTTGATTTGCTCTGCTTTTACCTTTCTGAGAAGAGGAAAGGCTGGGACTGGACCTCATTTTCCCACTAATCCAGCAAATTCAAATCGTGTTCATTTGCTGAATGGCCTGGCTCAAAAAGGAGCATTTCAAGTGACAAGTTTGAAATCTTCAGTCCTTTAAGCCATGTACTTTGAATCATCCCAGCTTCATTGATCACAGACTCACACTACAGTGCAACCTCTACTAAGCAGCCACCCTTGAGACTGAAAACTGGCCGCTTAATAGAGGTTGGCCATTTAATAGTAATAATAATAATAATTTAGAACTTATATAGCGCATTTTCCATGTGTATATGATCAAATGCGCTTAACAAGCAGATGAAATTGGAATTTGGAAATGTTGGTTTTTTGTGGAGAGGGGAAAACCGGAGAACCCGGAGAAAAACCTCTCGGAGCAGAGAAGAGAACCAACAACAAACTCAACCCACATATGACGTCGAGTCCAGGAATTGAACCCGGGCCACATTGGTGGAAGGCGAGTGCTCTCACCACTGCGCCATCCCTGCTCCCCTCAATAGAGGTACAATACAACTTGGGTAGAAATGGTATTCCATGTGATTTATTGACTCTCATTATAGCAAAATGCTTGTTGAAAACTGTACATATTTGAAGTTACATTAAAAAATAAAACAGTTCTCGGACATGATTGTTCCCAAGCTTATGGCCTCATGGCTTACAAAATTTCTCAAGAGAGCAACAAACAAGGCAAGAGCAGTTGTGAAAGGCAAGCGTGTAAACAGTGGGACCGGCTGTGGTGAAGAAATCCCATGCAAGTATTGTTTCACAGGAGGTGAGTTCTCTATTCAATGCCAAAAATCAAAACTTGAGCAGCAAAGATTTTTTTAGACTTGCAGAACAGTGGATGCTTTTAGCACCAGAAGTGAAAGATTTGCACCTGTATACATTTTGTGACTTGTCATTACAATAGAGATTAAATTGCAGGTCTTGTTGTTATCAGTTATCACCCATTCTTATTGCCATCTTCCTGTCACCATTTTGCTTGAAAAGATAATTTGCTGGCCGCTTAACAGAGGTAACAAAGCAATAAATAATAACAAAAAGGCGGCCGTGGTCACTTAATAGAAATGGTCGTTGAATAGAGGTATCGAATACAGCATTTTACAACAAATAATTCAGGACTTTAGAAAGTGGCCAGTTATCTTCATTCAATTTTCTCTATTTGCGCAAAGTGGAGGCAACACTCCAAGGTATTAAGAGCACTAAGATATGACTGAGTAAATACACTAAAAGCAGCTGGATTCTAGATCCGTCGAATTTCCACTGTTGTAAAAATTTTATCTGTGCACAGTATAGGAGGTAAGGGGCTGGTCATTTATTACTGGAGGAGGGGAAGGTGGGTGCAGTGGTGCATATCAATTTTCCTCTACATAAATTCCAGTGGCCCTGTTATTCTTGCCACTGCATATTAAGTTATGTGACCCCCTAACAGTGTGCACATGAAATGACATGACCCATCCGCAATCACATCACTGTTAGGTAATAATTAAAAATACAACTCGAGTATAATCCACCTAGAGCTAGTAGCAAGTAGCCCAGTCCTCCCAGATCTTGTGATCTGAATATCCTCCTCATCATCATCTGAACTCGAACCAATCTGGTGCAAGAGGGAAGTTTTTTGGCAAGCAATATGTTCTTTGCACATACCACCAAAACAATTGAATTGAAGGGAAAATAAACAAAAGCTTGTTGAAGTACAGGAGCAAGTTAAGAAGGAAGAGCAGTTAACCCTAACCCTAACCCTAATTCTAACCCAAGCCCTAAACCCCAGTGCTAACCCTAGCCCTAATTTTAACCCTAACTCTAAACTTAACAATAACCCTAAATCTTTTGAGTCCTGTTTTCAAGTCAGACAAAGTCTATGCGCACTGGCTTAAGGTTAACCAAGGCTGCTCTGTGCTGTTTTTAAGTCAACCAAGAATGTTGTGCACTGTTTTCCAGCTAATTAAGGAAGCTTCTTGAGCACTATCAGTAAGCAAAACACTGGTAAGAAGTGCTGCATTTAAAAAAGTCGACCATTTCCAAGTTGGATGGGCATCTTGTGTGCTGTTTATGAGTCAAAAAGGCACATTGTGCAAATATCCTATTTCAACGGGGATGTTCCTGTTCTCTTAATTCAGTTACAAGATTTGGCGCTTAGTTTTCAAATAAAGAATACCCTTGAGCATTGCTTGATGAATGTTAATAGGGCAGATCAGACTTATGAAGGGCTTGGTGGAAAACTACATGTATGCAAAGTGGATTTTTAGGTGAATGCGGTTTTTGGCCTGTGTTTTCTGGAAGACTAAGTGTAAAGCAGCGAAAAAGAATACAGGGCAATGTTTACCACATGAAAACAAGCCTGTATGCAAAAAAACAGCAATATTGGAGCAAAATAAAAAAAAAAAAACAACTCCCAAAAATCCACTTAGCATAGTTTTCCACCAAGCCCTTCAATTGATAACAGAATGAAATATTAAAGATGGCTGTTTTTACTTGAAGACAGGTTTTGGCCAAGACTAACAACTTCTGTTCATGAGCAACACCAAAAACTCAAGTTAACAATGTTCAAGGGCAAAATTAAGAGATGTTCAAGGGCAAAATTAAGAGTTAAAAGAGTAAGCTGTTTCTCGTCAGTTTCCGCTTCAAAACAGAGCTTTGACTGGCGTTTCGCATGCTTTGGTCATTTGAAATGATTTTGAAGGGTTCAATTTCGTCGTCAAATGGAACCAGTGGAATGAAAATCGTATCACAAATCAACGTAAACGATGACAGTGAACAATAGGAAGAAAATACTTAACTATTTTTTGTTGGCTTCAAGACATAAATATTTGCATAAGATGTGAAATAATTATTCAATCCCTATCGTCTGATGCGTAACACAATGACTTGTTAAAATATCTCGCATGCAAATACTTTTTATGCTGGTGTTTATCTCACTTGAAAATATGTTTTGCTGATGTTTACAAGCCTCCATAGAATCAAAATAACCGAGTTGATCGACGCAAAAGTGTTTTATATGTTGAAATTTGGCAGCATGTCTACCTGTGTTTACATATTAAACAATGCGATGACTGACTACACGTATACTCCACACTTGGTAATATTTGCCACGCACGCCAATGCAACTTTTCCCTGCCGAGTGGATTGTTTTCAAGATACTCATCGAAAACAGACAGAGTTCTCATCATGCTGATTTCCCTCTCTCACATGAATTCTCCATGTTTCTGAATTTTGACGAACTATTTCACAGCTTCGGTGGCCCACGAGACAGCGCCCACTTCGGCCGCAATGAATTGTTGGAATGTCATGCGTTCCGCGAGCAAAAGACACTCTGCAAACATCAGTGACTTTTTTGCCCTAAACTCCAAAAACACCTCTCCTTTTCGCAAAATCTAGCACAGCAACCTTTCAGAAATGGACCAAGACTAGCAAAGCCGAGCCACTTTTTAGATGAGAGATGCTTTGAGAGTTTTTTTTTCTGCCCAGGTCTTAATCTCTACTCCCAATCAGAGAGTCAACTTAATATATTTCTTCATGGTTTGGCAAGCAGAGAAAACACAACTGGCTTCTTTCAGCAGTGAATGATGTCCTTCGACCACTGGGCGAACAGGAAAACGGACATAATCCAATTAAACCAAACAAGCTAGCGCGGATTGAGCCAAAACTTTTAGTCTATGTCACACTTTGGAACAATCCTTTCCACCTGTCAATCATTTCATGTCCAGTTTCAGTTTTACTCGTCAGTTACGAAACACGGCAATCATGTAAAGCAGTTTTTATAGTTTTGATATTTTTCGATATAGTTAGGTTATGATGTAATTACGATGAATTTTGATGAATGTACCGTGTCAAAATAAAGTTAACATACATACACTCTGTGCACTGATCATCTGTCAGATCTGTTGGAAGCTCCCCAGGAGGTGGGGCGGGTGGAGGGTTGTCGCTGGAGATTTGAAACCCTGACCCGTGAAAATGGTATAATGTTCACTGATGACCCGCTGAATAAATACAGATTAAAGTCTCCGTTTTCGGATTCAGTAAAGAATTAAGGACGTCACCAACCCTTGCGATATTTAAGACCAGAATAAGAAAACTTGACCTTTCAGACCTCATTGACAACAATAGCAGTTGCTGCAAATTACGTAAATCGTGAACAGAATAATTTTATATTATTTCATAGTATCTGTATCTTTTATTCATTTATTCTTGTATACTAGTTAATAGGTATTGACTTTAGTTAGGTATTCCCAATTAGCTATTTTTTTTAGCTAAATACATTTTTTCATTCATTCATTCATACCGCACGCTACAAAAGCGAAAGAAACCACTGCGAGCAACCGTTCATTTCTTTGATCAAGCCGCCGTCCAACGCCATGGACGAATAGATTTTATATTAACCTTGAGACTCTTGCGCATATGCTTATCCACATAACTGCTGCTTTAAGGCGAGCCCAATCTCGTCCTCAGAACCTACGTTAAACTTATCCAGCGGAGCAAGCAACGGGACCGTTAGATACGTGGTGTTTCACGTAATGTAATTATCATTTAGAGGTTTGATATGGCCGAGTAGAATTTGCTGTACCAATCAGAACACTTCATGACAATTTGATTGAAGACACCACGTACCATGAACGGGACCAAGAGGATCGCAGCCTCTGGGAACGACATTGAAGTGTGCCCGACTGTTTAGTAATCACAATGGCGTCTTTCATTCTTGATCATTTCTAGTCGCCTAAAACAACCTTTACAAAACTATAGCAGACTGCAAAAGCAGTATTTTTGCGTTAGTCGAATGGGAGTGAGAGGTCTGGAGCGAGGGTTAAAACTTAGATCGAGACTGAAGAGACGCGCGAGAATTCGCGTCTTCAGAAAACGAAAATAAAAACCGACTGTTTTGCAGTCTAAAACTGTAGCTACAACAGAAGTGTTCTGTTTGGACTTGACAACTACCTCATTGTCTTCAGTTTAATTTCTCTTAATCTATATTTCATAAAGGAAAGGCGGTTTTTTTTACGAAATCCCTTTTTGATTATTTGCTAGAAGGTTCTATATTGTGTACATGTTTCTAGATCATTCTTGATTTTTCCATCATCGCGAGCTATCACGCTTACTTTATGGCACACGACAGTACACGCGACAGCATACAAAAACTGATATTTTTTGCTGTCGTAAGCAGATAGGACGTTGTCATTTAAGAGGGTGCAAAGGTGCAAATATGGTCTCAACTAAATGTTGTGAAAGGCTGACAATTTCAGTCACAACCGTTAAGGACGTTACAAGAACGCCACAAGAAGAGTTCCTTAAAGTTTCAGTCAGATTCTCAGGGCAGAACTAAGGTATTTGTTTGTTTTTATTTAAGTAATTATGATTAGTCACCCACTTTCAATTGTATTGTCGTAACAGTCTTAAGATTATCGTGATTGCTTTAGTTATTATAGTTTGTTCGAATAATTTCTTGTCAGCGTTATTATACTTTAAAACTTAGTATCGTTGTTTTCTAAATCAGTTGCATTGTAAAACTCCCAGTTTCAGTTTTTAACATTTTGTAATGGGGTTGGTCAGCGGCGGTCGAACAAGATGGCGGGCATTTTCGTGGCTCCGATGAAATTGTTTTTTCTTGCCTTGTATCTTCACAATCTTTCACTAAAAAGTCATAATTTTGCATTCGAAGATACTACCTGTCTGAATGGTTACTTCATTTCGCCTTCTCTTCTTCAAATGAGGCTGAACGAAGCGGGTCTCCTGGTGAATGGAACTGACAACGATCGAACAAAGTCAACGTTATTATCATGTTCCCCAGGCTCACTGTCTCTTCGCTTGATTATTCTTAGTGGAGATATTGCTCTGAACCCGGGACCCAAGTATCGTTTTCCATGTGGTGCTTGTTCCAAGCCGGTGAAAATCAACCAAAAAGGCGTTCAGTGTGATTTTTGCGACACGTGGTACCACGCTAAATGTTGCTCTATGAACGATGAGTGCTACAACAACCTAGCCAACAGCTCCTGCTCATGGATCTGCTGTAAATGTGACGTCCCTAATTTTTCAAGATCATTATCCAGTAAACCTGAGATATCTGAGGATAACTACTATCAATCCCTATCCTTCTTGGGTTCATCTTCCCCTGGGCCTTTGCATCAATCTACTTCATCGCCCAAGTCATCTCCGACATCTTCAAGTGGAAGTCCCTACAAATCCCACAATAAGAACCCTACGAAACTCCGAGTGATGTCAATTAATGCTCGCAGTTTGAAGAGTCAAACCAAGCGGTTGGAATTTCAGAATCTTGTTAATCTTCATAAACCAGCAATTATAAATGTTAACGAAACCCATATAAGTGACTCTGTTTTTTCATCAGAAATCCTGAACAGTGGATATACGATCTTCCGCAAAGACAGAGACTCATATGGGGGTGGAGTGCTGTCTGCTTTTTCAAACGATCTAGTAGTCTCACATGCACACCACCTTTCTGGCGACTATGAAGGTATTTGGTCCAAAGTGGAAATAGCTGGCAGCAAACCACTCTATGTCGGTTCAATCTACAGACCACCTGACCCAGATGTTGAACCTTTGGAGGCTCTGGACCAAACATTATGCCACCTGACCCAGAAATCTCCCCCAAATATACTGCTCACTGGTGACTTTAATCTGCCAAGTGTTTCCTGGGCTGAAGATAACTACTCCATTCAACCCAATCCTGCATATGGACTTGAGGTGAACAATAAGCTGCTAGATATTGTAAATAGCCACTTCTTGACCCAACATGTGAAGCAACCAACTAGAGGTCATCATATCCTAGACTTAGTATTTACAAGTAATCCTGACATGGTTACCAATTTGGAAGTTCAGAGTGGCATGAGCGATCATGATGCCATTATCTTTGATATTAATTTAAAACCTTCACTGAACAGAAAGCAACCAAGGAAAGTGTTCATATTTAAGAAAGGTAATATGGAAGCTGTCAGAAATGACTTGAAAAAATGCTTTGATGAACACATAGCTACTGAGGCTCCATTCAAGTCAGTGGACGAGAATTATCAGTTCTTCAAGTCATCAATCAATGACAGCATAAGGAATCACATTCCTCAAAAGAATATCAGTGGACGTTGGAATGTACCTTGGTTAACAACTTCTATCAAACGTCTGACCAGAAAGAAGCAAAGGCTGTACAATAAAGCACGAAGAACCGGTAATCCTAGTGACTGGAAAAAGTTTAAAGAGCTGCGAAAACATGTAAAGAAACAACTGTCTGTTGCACACAATGAATATGTATCAGGACTGTTATCAGCTCCTGAGGAATCCAATTCCAGCAAACCAGTACCAACCAAGCGATTTTGGTCATACATCAGATCCAAGAAATCCCATGATGTTGGAGTAGCTCCACTGAAGGATAACAATGTTGATGTGAATGACAGCCTTGGGAAAGCACACTTGTTGAGTAATCAATTTAAGTCAGTATTCACACAAGAAGATGCTGATAATATTCCATATCTTGGCCCAAGTCCCTATCCTGATGTACCACCGACTGTTTTTACCATACCGGGAATACTTAAGTTATTGAACAACATCAATCCCAAGAAAGCTAATGGCCCTGATCTGATCCCATGCCGTATCCTCAAAGAAGCAGCCGCAGAAGTTGCTCCATTCTTACAGTTCCTATTTACTCAATCTATGGAATCTGGAAGAGTGCCTAGTGACTGGTTGAAGGCAAATATTACACCTGTATTTAAAAAAGGCAGTAAACATCCTGCTGTTAACTATCGCCCTATTTCACTGACTGCTGTTCCATGTAAGATCTTAGAACATATTATTCTTCATGACATAATGGCTCATCTGGACACCAACCACATACTGGTTAACTCCCAACATGGCTTCCGCAGGAGGTTTTCTTGTGAAACCCAGCTAATAACCACAATCGAGGAGATTGCCAAGGCCCTTGATAATGGTAAACAGACTGACCTCATAATTATGGACTTTTCTAAAGCCTTTGATGTTGTACCCCATCAGCGATTAATCAACAAACTGGATTATTACGGTATACGTGGTCGCCACAAGGATTGGCTAACCAATTGGCTTACATGTAGGGAACAGTCTGTTGTTGTCGATGGTGTCTCATCTCCTCCAGTTCATGTTTTATCTGGTGTTCCGCAAGGAACTGTTTTAGGTCCCCTTATGTTTTTGTTATATATAAATGACATTGGTCATGATTGCTCCTCCACTATACGTTTGTTTGCCGACGATACTATCTTGTATAGTATTGTGGAATTAACAAGTGATGCTGAACATCTCCAATCTGACTTATCTGCCGTAGAACGTTGGTCAACAAAATGGCAGATGAAATTCAACCCAAGTAAATGCTTTGTCATGAGGATAACCAGAAAACGTGATCCTGTTATTTATAAGTATAAACTAATGGGCCAAACATTAGAATCAGTATTACACTACCCATATCTTGGAGTAGAGTTATCATCCAAATTAGATTGGAGCCACCACATTGATAACAAAGTCAACAAAGCAAATCAAATTCTTGGCTTCCTGCGAAGAAATCTTAGTAATTGCCCTGAATCAATTAAAGAACTAGCTTACAAAGCATTAGTGAGACCGCATTTGGAATATGCAAGCCCAGTGTGGGATCCATGGATGGACAAGCACATAAAGCAACTAGAAGCTGTACAGCGGCGATCTGCACGTTTTGTAAAAAATTGTTGGGCGCGAACACCTGGAACTGTCACAAATTTACTCAATGATTTGGATTGGCCCCCTCTACAAGTCCGGAGGAAAATTGCTCGCCTCACCCTTTTTCATAAGGCTATCCAAGGTGAATCAGCGATAGAACTCCCAAGCTATATTAAAGGATGCAATCGCCAACTAAGATCTACTCACCATAATAGATTCACTGAATTGAGACCGAGAACGGAGGCCTACAGAAACTCCTTTTATTGCAGGACAATAAAGGAATGGAACTCATTGCCTAACAATGTTTTAGATATAGAAAAATCTTCATTATTTCAGAAAGCGCTCAGACTAGACTAGATTTAGAGTAATTAATTTATATTTTTATTTTATTTTTTATTTTTTATTTTTTATTTTTTATTTATTTTTTTTTTTATTTCATTTTATTTTAATGTCTTGCAGTGATGGGTACTCCCATTGTAGGACTTTAAATTCATGTAGATGTAGATGTAGAATAACGACGTCGTGCAATTCATCCGTAACTGATTTATCTGCAGCGTTTCTCACAGCGTCTGTACATTTATTTCAGTTCCCACGGTGTTTGTTGATTAAGTTATAAGAGAAGAATAAAGGGTGCTTTCCATTATGCCAAAATTTTCGGAAATTCCGGTCGGAAAGTAAATGGAACGTGTCGGTCCAAATGAAAATTTTCCAGTCTAAGTGGTCCACCTCCAAAGGTGGCCCTCTTTGACCAGTACGTCCGGTCCAATCGAATTTAAGAAATTCTCGTTTTAAGCCCCGCTCAACTCGTCATTGCATTTTTAAATGGCGGACGAAGCGAGCTCAGTGTTCCAATGCAGTATTTGCAAGTTTCAAACTACAGAGCTAAACACGCTCCATCTACAAAGTTGCACACAGGATTCAGGTACAGAAGTGCATCTTAAAATGTTATGCTTCTGGCTGTTATTCGCTCTAAAGCCAAATGTGTTAGAGACTTTCTCGCATCCACGAATCATGATGTTTTACCACGTTTTTCGTTCGCAGAATGTCTCCCTTTTGGCTTTACAAGTCAGTGCTACAGTGAATGCGAAGAAAGCTCACAGACGATATCAACACCCTCCGATAGTTCCGCTCGAACCCTAGAGAGATAAGAGGACAAACACATGCGTTTGCTAACCGCAAGTTGCATGAAGTTCAAAGACGAAGTTGGGAAGTCTCAACAATCAATTTGGTCCGATGTTTGGTGCGATTGCCGTTCCATTTTCCTCTGGTTGGTCCCACTGGTTTCTGACCGGTCGGTCTGGTATAATGGAAAGCACCCAAAGTTTTACAAACAGCTGTCGAAACTCGTTCTTAACTTTGGTCGTATTCTCCCAATGGAAATAGTACGGTTGTTTTAAGTATTGCTTTTAAAAAGCTCAACAATCCAGCGCGAGACAAAGCGTAGAAGCTTTCATTAGGATTCAGAATTACACCGCAAACAAGACAATATTTCGTCAAAAGTCTAAATCGTTCTTTTACGGGCGCTTTACATTTGAAGGAGAAATTTGCGTTAACACGCTTAGGAGTGCCGACCGACCAGTGTTGGTCGTGTTGTACAGACTCATGAAAATTTGGTTTATCAACGGAGTTGATAATGTAAATTGACCACCGTACAGGGATTCGATTAGCTGACGTTTCGAGCGTTAGCCCTTCGTCGGAGCGAATCGAGGAATTGTGGGTTGTGTATGGTTTATATACAGAAAATGGAGCTACGCTATTGGTGGTAACATGGTAACGTGAAAAACAGGAATAAATTAATTGAATGAAAAGCGCTCGTTGATACCGTGGGGATTAAGAGTGCCGATTTGAAAGATCAGTTTTTGCTCGAGATTTTTACGGCTTTCCGTGGTACCTTGATGTAGGGAAAGGCCGGAGATCGACATGTGTTGTTTAGAATGGTTAGGGAGATTAAAATGCCGAGCGACAGGTTTGGATGCGTCTTTGTCATCTTTCTCAACATCACGAAGGTGTTCTCGGAATCGGTCACCTAGTCGTCTTCCTGTTTCGCCGATGTATAACTTTTTGCATAATGTGCAGGTTATGCAACAGACAACATTTAAGGCATTCTAAACTAATTTGACCTATTCTAAACTAAAAAATTCCGACATTTAAAGGCCATCAACCCTTTCTGAACTAAAATTTTTCCACGGATTAGCAAGTATAAGGCATTTAACACACGAGGTAGCAAACAAAGAGTTTACAAACTATGCATTTTGTCGGGATTTCGGTGGAAACTACGAATTTTCGGGCAAGTAGCGTACCATGATTTTTTGCGGACAGCGTTTAAGAACATTCGTCAGATTAGAAAAAAGCCATAAACTTTGCGAAGACCTGAATGACATTCAAAGAACGTAGTAAAAAAGCGCTTAAAAGTGCGGAGTCTTTGTCCTTTGCGCTACAAAAAGCCTGTTTCTCGTCCTTTTGCGACCGTAAGATCAAATCGTTTGTCATGGGATGAGTAATTCTATAATTTCGAGTTGAATTTTCGGAGTCAAATTATGAGTTCTTTATTTATGATTAAAATGTCTCAATTCAACCTAAAACAAATGCTGGTCACTTTTGAGTCCGATTTTCGGAGTCAAGATTTTATTCAACCTATTAAAAATGCTGGTGACTTTTGAGTCCGATTTTCGGAGTCAAGATCTTAGCCCATCTATGATTAAAATTCAACCTATTAGAAATGCTGATCACTTGTGAGTCCGATTTTCGGAGTCAAGATTTTAGCCCATCTATGATTTAAAATGACTGATTAATTCAACCTATTAAAAATGCTGGTCACTTTTGAGTCCGATTTTCGGAGTCAAGATTCTAACCCATCTATGATTAATCTCAACCTTAATTATGCCGCGTTTTACCGAGGTATGGGAGTTTACTTACCTAGGTAAATATTTTGCGTGTGTAAACGCCAACTGATACCATGGTAAACGCCGCCCGAGACAATAGAAAGTTAACCAAGGTAAACGTTCGATTAACCCTGTGATCAGGCATGGTTTAGGTCGGTAACCAAGGTTGAGATGACAGATATATCCGCTTGCGGACGCCTGGTATTTCACATCCCGTAGTGTCAGTCTCATTCGATCACGTTTTCTCGACTTCGTGTCCACGTTTGTTTTTGATTAACCTACGAATCATGGCAAATCCGGACCAACCACTTGGACAATGTAATCGAGCGTACATCTCGATATTCTGAAGTTCTCTTTCCACCAATATTCAGCGAAATTTCCATGATAAGGGTTTCAAACTAGAATTGCATGGTTTCTCTGCCATGACCAATTTGAAGCAAAATCAATCTGATCAATCGGTTTCGCCTCGACTTCTCGAGGTGCTGCAAACATAAGAGCCGCTGAAGTTTGCTGTTCAAGAACAAGAAAATAAAACGCGAGGCTACAAGAGCCGCAGCTTCCTATAAACGGGGGCATTTTATGCATGGATTTTATTAGAATTTGCCACCAATTCGGTTTGATAGTTATCGTGATTGATGGCAGGTTTACCTCGGTTATTTGAGCCAGTATAAACACGGTAGAAATGTACCAAGGTTTAGTCAGTAAACGTTTACCTCAATAAATGCTCAAGTGTAAACACAGCATTAGTGGTCACCTTTCTGTCCCGATTTTTGGAGGCAGGATTTTAGTCCATATATCATCAAAAAACAATAAGGTTTACCACTTCAACACCGCCCTGCGAACAAAGGCCCTTCGATAGGAAGATGGAAGGGCCTCTGCTCCGGCGCAGGGTACTTCAACACCAAATGACCATAAAAAAATTCACGTCGTTTCTTTCAGCACCAAATGATCATGGAAATTTCCAACGTCACATTTTTAGAAAAAGTGCAAAGTTTCTCAGAAAGGGAGCTATGAAAAAAGTTTATAATCTCGCAAACAAGCTCTTTTTAGTGCAGTTACAGTAGGAAAGACTGTCCTGTAGAATGCCGGTCCTCAAACCCATTTATAGAAACGCATGCTGTGCACGAACTATTTTAAAATGGTTAATTTTTTTCGTACAAGTTATTTCATTGTGCGTTCAAGGACCTCAAGGTCGACAAAGTAGCATTACAATACTTTTCCTAGAAGCTAGAATCTCGCTACGGTTGCAATCATCGCCACGAAGCCGGCAAAAGACTAGAATTGAACGACTGACAAATCAACCAAAATGTTCACATATTTTATTCAGTGCTAGTTTGCTATCATACCTACCAAATACATACATTTCATATTTTAAAACTGACTATATATCAGGGGCACCCAACGACATGTTTCGGTAGATATCTGTTCGGTGGAGGATAATTCGCCTTGCGCTTTCGGCGTCGATTAAAGAGTGCACTCGGATTTTCGTAACCAAAACGTGGCCTAAAAGATTCGAAATTGGGAAATCATAGCCCTTGAGGTTTTCGGAAAGGTCGTAATTGCTGTTTTTGTTAGTCAAAAACGTCAGCTAATATTTTCGGAAGAAAATAGTTCCCTAGAGCAGCTTGCATTTTCTCAAAGGAAGATTTTGTTCCCTAGTATTTTCGGGCAATTAAAATTTCAGCTAGGGAATCCGAACAGATGAACTTATTCCAGCTTATGAAAACATCGCTTTAAACAGTCTTCAAACACCATAAGGCACTTAAAAATGCCTTTCTACAGCTTTTGGTTGATTTGGCTCGTTGGGTGCCCCTGATATATGCTCGGACCTAGTGTAAATCAGCACTTTGTATACATAACTGTCGCGACAGTGAGCTCGATCACAAAATTTCACAACAGTTCCACTTACTTGACCTTTGATCAGTTATACATCTGCAGTGTACGGTCTTTGCATAACTCTCTATGTACCGTGTAAAACCTCTCCAAACTATTGCATCGTTTTCAAACATCCTGCGTTAAAACCGTTAAAACAGAGAGCTTCTCCTTTGCTGAAGACTCACGCTTGAAAAGCGGTTAGTGACATTTTTGGCGGAATATAAGTAGTTGGAATGCGTCGGCGTCATTTTTGTTTGAAAAAACCGGATGTGAGACACATTTCATTTCCATATGCCATTAATCGAGATATTTTTAAAGGCTAACCGAATTAATTCTTCCACGTATCACAACAAAAACGACATTCGTTATAATTTACGGGCTTCGTAGAATGTAGGCCATCGTAGGATGTAGAATGTAGAATGTAGAATAACGTAACGTAACTGCATGCCAACACTTCCATCCATTCAGGGTGCGTGACACAATATAGATCAATCTATACGTGCGGTATCCGATATCAACGTCGTTATTCATTGCGATAAGAATGTTCATATTCAAATGCCAAAGGAAAGCATGCTTTGAAACTGAATGGTACGGTATACCTCGGCCATCGCAGTTTAAAATAAGTTAATGTGCAAATATAAGGATGAGATCTATACACTGTGCCCAGTATGGCAAGCCGTCTGTAGCAAAATTTAATCCTTGAAATATATGTTTAATCCAACAAATATTGGTTTAATTTAAACTAGTGAAAATTCGTTCAATCCATAATCCACCAAATATTGGTTTAATTTAAACCAGTGAAAATTCATTCAATCCATAATCCACCAAATATTAGTTTAATTTAAACCAGTTAAAAGTCATTCAATCTAATCGTAAATCTAAATTTTCATTCAATTCAATCTTTTGATTTTTATCATTTAATCCAATTGCCTTGACTTTTGATTCAATCCAAACCTTGAAATATTTGTTTAAAGCGGAAAATTTTATTCAATCTTCCTGGGCCGAGCGCAGCCAAGAGAAACCAGAGTAGGTTGAGTACTAGAGAGTGCACAGTTCATTTGTAGCGACAACATGGCGAGCGAAGAAGATTTTGATTTAGAAAAAGACTCGCCGAAGTTTCTTGCTGAAGGTTTAGATAAAAGCGACAACATTTTTCAAGGTAATTTTGACGCGAAAACTGTAGAAGCGCATGCTAAAGTTCTTAATCAAACTATTAGTTTGGTTAGGTTGTATCTCACCATTAGAATCATCACTGCTTGCCCAGCCATTTTCTTCACCATGTGCTGAGTAAAGTAATTATAACTTTGTCAGGACCAAGTTCGAGCCTTGATATTTTCTTTTGATACAATTTAACGAATTCGAAGTCGTTTGCTCGTATGGTGGGAGATTTCTTGCCGACAGATTCCTTGATAGCATTTTTGCTGTTCATCATCTCCCTTTTCAGCATTATCATACCACTGGCAATGACCGAGTCCAATTTTAAGTTATGCTCTTCCCCCCTGTAACGATACCGGATTTGTGACGTTGTATTGTGACACTAACTTGCGTGATCTTGATCTGTTTATAATAGTAGTGTAATCGACACCTCCGATTGCCCCACGCATATCGCGAGATCATAAGAATACTACTGATTCTTTGTAACTCGGAGAATCGACAAGCAGGCATTAAAATAGGAGTTGACAAGCACTTGCGTCTCTCTCTATATATCGTTTCAACGTACGACATAAAACGTTACATGGTGTCAGAAGAAACCTAAACCACGATGCCGACAGCAGGGACATCTGAAGAAGCTACAGGAGAAGCTCCAGAAATTCTGCCCGCTCAGCCTGCGCATATATACATGCCTCCTGCTAACTTGCCACCGCCAAAAGCGCTTGTCATGGATGACAACGTAGCCACAAATTGGAAAGCGTGGAAGAAAGTGTGGTCGCGATATGAAATCGCCACAGGAATTTTCAAACAGGAGCCCCTGGTAAGAGTTTCCACGCTCTTGTCAGTTATTGGGGAAGATGCTACGAAAGCCTTCGATGCCTTTGAATGGGGAGAGGACGAAGATGAAACAAAAATAGAACACGTGCTGGCAAAGTTTGACGCACACTGCGAGCCGCGAACACAGGTGATCTATGAACGCTACCGATTTAATAATCGCAAGCAGGAGCCTGGTGAAAGTATCGCAGCGTACCTCACAGAGTTAAGAACGATCGCTAAAAATTGCCAACACGAGGACATTACCCCAGAGGAGATTTTGCGTGACAGGATCGTTTTAGGAATTCGAGACGACAGGATGCGTGAAAGACTGCTCCGATACAATGATTTGACATTGCAAAAAGCCGTCGATCTCATCAAAGCAGCCGAACAAACCGAGCACCAAGTGAAGCTTATGGGTGCAAGTGCAACCGTAAATGTATTAAAGCAGGGTCGCTCGAAAAGCAACAGACCGTCGATGCCATCGCGTGCAGCAAACAACAAACATCAAAAGCAATCATCGCGTGGTAATTGCGGCAGATGTGGAACGACACACGCAAAGCAAAAATGTCCGGCATTTGGTCAGAAATGTCACCGATGTGGCAACATGAATCACTACCAATCGCTTTGCCGAAGCAAGACTGTTGCTACCGTGCAAGTAGATGATGGACCTGATCAATATGAAATTTGCACTCTTGGAGAACAGCCCAGCCGTGCAAACAAAGCCCTGGTAAATTTGTACGTTAACCGAAGACAGCCCGGAAATGAGGTCCGTTTTCAAGTGGACACTGGATCTGAATGCGATCTATTACCGCTGAAAGTGTACAAATCAATCACTGGAGACGACACTGCCGAACGCCTCAAGAAATGCAACAAATCGATCGTTTCCTACACTGGTGAACGAAAACAGATCGCCGGAAAGATAAGCCTCCCAGTGTGGCATAAGGACAGAAAGAAAACTCTGACCTTTAACGTCGTCAATGGCGATTATCAACCTATCCTATCACTCAACACAAGTATCGTGCTTGGAATCGTCACGCTAGCCGATTGTGACGTATTATCGCTCACGATATCGCCACAAAGCAACACGATCCTTGAAGAATACAAAGATGTTTTTGAGGGACTTGGAGAACTTCCAGGCGAATACAAGATCATCACGGACGAGAGAGTGAAACCGAAAGTTCACCCCCCGAGAAGAGTACCAGTTGCAGTACGCCCAAAAATCAAAGAAAAGTTAGACGAATTGGTACAGCGAAACGTCATCGCACCAGTAACAGAGCCAACAGAATGGGTATCAAGCATGCTGGCCGTAATAAAGCCGAACAAAATTCGAATTTGTTTGGACCCAAGGGATTTGAACGAAGCGATCAAGCGAGAGCACTACCAGATGCCTACTATAGAAGAGGTCGCTACTCGACTTGACAAAGCGAAGCTTTTCACAGTAGTTGACGCAAAAGATGGATTCTGGCAAAAGAAACTAGACCGCGAGTCCAGCTACAAAACTACCTTCAACACTCCCTTCGGACGATACCGTTGGCTTCGCATGCCCTTTGGCATCAGTTCCGCTCCAGAAGTATGGCAAAGAACCATGCACGAATTTGTGGAGGGACTACAAGGTGTAGAAGTTATTGCTGATGACTTTATTATTGCTGGTTTTGGCGCCACCACTGAAGAAGCTTACAAGAACCTTGAACAAAATGAAAGATCATTCTTCACAAGATGCAGAGAATGGAACTTGAAGCTGAACAAAGATAAAGTCAAGCGTGCTCAGACAAGCGTACCATTCATGGGACACCAGCTCACCCCAGAGGGACTCAAACCAGACCCCGGGAAGATTGAAGCAATCATTGCCATGTCTGAGCCAGAAAACGCCACAGCACTCAAGCGTTTCCTAGGAATGGTGAACTACCTTTCCAAGTTCATGCCGCATCTGAGCGAAATGACAGAGCCGTTGCGACGATTGGAAGATAAAGACGCGGAGTGGCAGTGGTTGATGCAGCACAGTATCGCGTTTAATACTGTGAAGAAGTACCTTACTGAATCTCCGGTACTCAAATACTACAACGTGAATGAAGAAGTCACCATTCAATGTGATGCATCTGAAACAGGTCTGGGAGCTGTCCTCATGCAGAAAGGCCAGCCAGTGTGTTATGCCTCAAGAGCACTCACAGACACTGAGACCAGGTACGCCCAGATCGAAAAAGAGCTTCTTGCCATCGTATGGTCTTGTCATAAGTTTGACCAGTACATATATGGCCGAGACATCGTACACGTCGAGTCTGACCACGAGCCGCTACAAGCTGTGTTTAAGAAGCCTATACAGCAGTCACCTAAACGACTACAGAGAATGCGCATGGCGTTACAAAACTATTCTCTAGACATTCAATACAAGAAAGGCCGTCTAATGTTCATTGCAGACGCCTTGAGCCGCGCCTACCGACTTACAACTGAGGACGCCCAGCACGACAGCAGTGAAGTACGAGCCTTACGAGAAGTTCAACATGAAGATGGACTTTCTGTATCGCCCAAACGACTGCAAGAGTTCAAACGAGTCATAGCTGATGACCCAGAGATGCAGCTACTTATTGGTGTGATACACAAAGGGTGGCCATTACGTCGAAAAGACTGCCCCGCAGAGCTTGTACCTTACTACGACAGCCGAAGCGAGCTAGTTGAAGATAGTGGATTGGTTTATCGCGGAGAACGCCTGGTTGTTCCTCATTCCCTGCGAGCTGACATGCTTAAAGAAATCCACAGGTCTCACATAGGAATCGGTGGATGCCTAAGGAGAGCCCGGGAGCTACTCTACTGGCCTAGAATAAACGCGGAAGTCAAAGATTACATTTCCAAGTGCAGCGTTTGCCAGTCGTACCAGCCAGAGCAATGCCGAGAAGAATTCCAGCCACATGAAATGCCCAGTCGTCCCTGGTCCAAAGTTGGAGCTGACATATTCGAGCTTAGACCACAACAGTTCCTGATCATGGTGGACTACTGGTCAAGCTATTTTGAAGTACAGGAACTGAAACGAATCACGTCAGCAAGCGTGATCCACGCACTTAAAGTCCAGTTTGCCAGACATGGTATTCCGGAAGTCCTTGTTACAGACAACGGGACACAGTTCAGCTCGTCTGAATTTGCGAAATTCGCCGAGACTTGGAGATTTGAGCACAAGACCTCAAGCCCGCGCTATCCTCAGTCGAACGGGAAAGCGGAGAACGCCGTCAAAGTTTGCAAGGCGTTGCTGAAGAAAGCACGAGCAGACAACAAAGATCCTCTACTAGCGTTTTTAGACTGGAGAAACACCCCGTCAGAAGGTCTAGGAACCTCACCGGTTCAACGTCTGATGGGCAGAAGAACACGAACGCTGTTGCCAACCCACACCAAACTGCTGGAACCAAAAGTAGACAGCCAAACCGGAGACAAGTTGGCAAAGCGAAAAGCCATTCAAGAGCAGCGGTACAACAAGAAAAGTCAACCGCTAACACCGCTACAGCCAGGTCGAGCGATCAGGATGAAACTCCCTGGTGATACTAAATGGTCTCTTGGAAGTTGCGTGAAGATTCTTCCGAACCGCTCGTACGAAGTGGAAGTTGCCGGTCGTCACTACCGTCGCAACAGGCGTCAGCTCAGAATAACGGCTGAGACACCGCCACCTCCCTCAGTCGAAGATCTTCCGCACAATCATCCTCAAACTGCGAAGCCTCCCAGCGCAAGCCACGACGCGGAATTGACCATCAATCACGACCAGCCTGCAACCGTGTCTTCTCAGCCAGCTGTTCAACTACGGAGGTCATCCCGTATCAAGAAAACACCAGCATGGCATGATGATTATGTCATGGACACTTAACTTTAAGAAAAGGGAGATGTAACGATACCGGATTTGTGACGTTGTATTGTGACACTAACTTGCGTGATCTTGATCTGTTTATAATAGTAGTGTAATCGACACCTCCGATTGCCCCACGCATATCGCGAGATCATAAGAATACTACTGATTCTTTGTAACTCGGAGAATCGACAAGCAGGCATTAAAATAGGAGTTGACAAGCACTTGCGTCTCTCTCTATATATCGTTTCAACGTACGACATAAAACGTTACACCCCCCCCTCTAAAAACCACTCTCTAGAGACGGAGGCCTTATTATTATTTATTGAGTCTTACCTCGATTGATAAACGGGGAAGTCGGCGTAGCCTCTCTGACCGATTGAGACATGATAGGTCCCACTAGATGTGCTGTTTGTGATCATGTTTCTAGCATTATCTAGTGCTCTCTGTACAGAAGTATCAGTACGTTAGTGCAACTTCAAGCCTGATTGTTGGAACCTGAAGCCAGTTGCATCTGGGAATTTGCCGTCGATACTGTCTCCCGAAGGATATTCGAGGCATTTTCCAACATTTTAGGCTCACGTTTAAATTGATCTTCTGTCCTCTCCATCATTCATAACAAAGCTCCTGAGTAACTCACTGAGGCATGTCACTCCTAGTTCGTGACAGTACTACTTTTAACCTCGGAGACTCTAACTTTAATTTAGCACTTCAAAAACCCAACACCGAAAACAACCACCGAAAACTTAAAGAGTAGCTTTTCATACCGTGTTCCTAAGTTATGGAATTTACTTTCTTCTGCGATTAAAGCAGAACCGTCTAGCTCTTGAGGTCTTTAGGAAATCATTATTCACACTCGGTCTCCATGACATCATTAGTTTTTATATACTTGTTATTGATGTCATTTTTATTCAGTATGTCTTATGATGTTTTATTGCATGCACGGCTTTCTAGGAAACCAATTCCATGTAACTGAAGAAACGAAACTCCGTGTTGAAATAAATATGTTTGTCTGTGATAGTCTCCTTTGCAGCCGTGTTTTTTGTTTTGGGATGTCACGCAACACTTCTCTGTGGTGAAGAAAATGTCTGGGTAAGGGATGTTGTGCGTGAGGCCAGATTCAGATGCCGAACTTTTCATGAGCGGGGTTAATTATATAATTCGAATTAACAAAATTACGCCTGTTGGTTCAGAAGTCGAACTTAATTTGCCGTTCCGCAGGCGTTGCTATTACACTTCCAGTTCTAGTTCTAGTTCTGAGTAAAACTGCTTAAATATATAATCGGCACATAAAAAGTACGGCGTCTGAATCGGGCCTGAAAGTGAAAGAAGTATTGGAGTGTCTGTGAAGAAAGCAGTGATGATTCTAATGAGATACAACCTAACCGAACTAATAGTTTGATTAAGAACTTCAGCGTGCGCTTCTACAGTTTTCGCGTCAAAATTACCTTGAAAAAGGTTGTATCTAAACCTTCTGCAAGAAACTTGGGCGAGTCTTTTTCTAAATCAAATTCTTCTTCGCTCGCCATGTTAGAACCGTGCACTCTCTAGTACTCAACCTACTCTGGTTTCTCTCGGCCGCGCTCGGCCCAGGAAGATTGAATAAAATTTTCCGCTTTAAACAAATATTTCAAGGTTTGGATTGAATCAAAAGTCAAGGCAATTGGATTAAATGATAAAAATCAAAAGATTGAATTGAATGAAAATTTAGATTTACGATTAGATTGAATGACTTTTAACTGGTTTAAATTAGACTAATATTTGGTGGATTTTGGATTGAATGAATTTTCACTGGTTTAAATTAAACCAATATTTGGTGGATTATGGATTGAACGAATTTTCATTAGTTTAAATTAAACAAATATTTGTTGGATTAAACATATATTTCAAGGATTAAATTTTGCTACAAACGGCTTGCCATAGCCCAACTTCCGATCTTCCTACACGAATATGAGTCACCAACAAAAAGCAGATGGACGACCATTGTCGAAGTAAGATCTCTGTGGACCGCCAACTTCTTACACCATTCAGGTAGGAATTTCAACGTAGAACTTTTTCCCACTTGCTACAATAAGAGTTTGAAATATTTAAAGTGTTGTTGGGCCTTGAGGTAAGACCTCTCTGAAATTGTCGATTTGGGTAGCTCGTTTGACAAACAAATACAAGACGGCTATTTTGTCAGAGTGCGCGCCATTTTTTCACACTAGTTTCACCCTCGGATAAAATTTCAGTTGTCTCTGCGTAGCTAATAATTACCGAGAAAAAGGCTCAAACAGTCAACATGACTCGAAGACATATTTTACAACCTCTTTTACAACCTTAATCCTTTCCGAGTACTGACATTTTAACCCATAATTTCTCAAGTTTGCTTTCTTTGGCTCAATTTGCTGGCTTATAATTTCTGGGGCCCTTTCTTCGGAAAGAAGACTCAGGGCCTCCACAGACTGGACATTTGCTACAATTTGTTGTCGATAACTAAAATGTTATTGACAACTAAAAAACGCGGTGTGTGAGACGAGTTGTCGACGACTAAACGCTAAATTTTAAGATGTCGACAACTAAGCAGTTTCCCTTTTCAAGTCTGTGGAGGCCCTCAAGCTTAAACGTAAAAGCCTTGCATTGGTTCGTAAAGCGGTCAGTATAATATGCAGACTGTGAAATACATGAAATTGACATTACCTGTATTCTTTTCGAAAAGCGTCAACCTTGAATAATAATAATAATAATAATAATAACGATTTATTAGTAGTACTTCCACAAGGTGGCTCTTCGCCTACTAATTACAAATCTCAAATCAAATCAAATTAAATCAAATGTTGGTTTTTGAGGAGAGGGGAAAACCGGAGTACCCGGAGAAAAACCTCTCGGAGCAGAGTAGAGAACCAACAAACTCAGCCCACATATGACACCGAGTCTGGGAATCGAACCCGGGACACATTGGTGGAAGGCGAGTGCTCTCACCACTGCGCCAACCCTGCTTCCCACGTATCTTGAATTTATTGATTGAAAGAGTACATTCTAATTTTAGGGCTGACAGATTTTGCATTACATTCGTGAGTACCAAACTTAAACTTTGCACACCTCCATGTAGGATTTTAGTCATATCTTGCAGGTATAATGTTTTTCATGGGTGTTTTGTTGTTGACACATTTACGATAACGTGATCCGTATTTGCAAATATTGTTGTATAAAATACGTTCCCTCAAGCAATCTCCCCGAAGCAATCTTTTTAAAACTCCCTGAAGAAGTCTGTAATGATCGGACGAAACCGGCCATGCCAGAGAAATAATAAATGTTCACAGGATTTGTTGCTTCAAGTTGCCGTGTGCTTCCCGCGTGTTCTGTTTTTTCTTTTTACCTTGTTCAAATATATTATATAAATACGAAGTGTTATGGTTTACAAAGTGAAACCAATGCAAAGCGTTTAAGCTTGAGTCTTTTTTTTGAACAAAGGACGCCAGAAAATATAAGCTAGCAAATTGAGCCAAAGAAAAGAAACTGTTGAGAAATGAGTCAAAATAATGTCAAATTTCGCGGGAGGTGATCTGGGAAAGGCGAAAATATATCGTGTCTCTGACACAATTTTGGTCACAGTCTGCATTTTATACCCAGTCTCCAGTCTGCAATCTGCATTTTATGCCCTGGTCTGCATTTTATACCCAGTCTGTAGTCCGGTTTCGTCTGATCATTGCAAATTTCTTCCATCTCTTCTTCAGGTAGTTTTTGAAAGGATTGCGCAAAGTAACGTATTTTAGACCGAGTGCTGACCATGTTTACCAAAAATACAGGACATGTTCCTGTAAAGGTGTGAACAACAAAACACCCGTGCAGGATATGACTAAAATACAAGTCCCTCGTGAGGGTGTGCAAGGTTTAAACGTTAAATCCGTGAGCCCGAAAAAGGTTGACGCTTTTCGAAAAGAATAATGTGAATTTCATGGGAGTCGATTACATGACACTAGTACAAGTTAAAAATTGAAAATATATCACGTATTCCTCAGTCTTCATTTTATACCCAGTTTACAGTCTGCAATCTGAATTTTACACCTGGTCTGCGTTTAACAAATATACCCAGTCTGCAGCCTGCAGTCTACATTTTATACTGCCCGATCACTTATTCTACTTTGGAGTAACTTTAGTCTCCTTCGCAGCCGTTATTAGGGTCGTCACGTAACGCTCCTCCCCACTAACGGCTGCTCACTCGAGCTTTGCATTCCTTTCCCTCCGTTACCGAGAACCAATAAAATGCATGTAATTCTTGGCAGCTGCGCCAATCATATTTCTCGTTATATTTGCCGCCAAAAACACAACAAGATGAGGACTAGGACCAGGTTTCTAGAAAATGGAAGCCTACTCCTTATTGGTCAGTTTTAAGGAAACGAATGCAAAGCTCTAGTGAACAGCCGTTAGTGGGGAGGAGCGTTGCGTGACGACCCAAACAACGGCTGAGAAGGAGACTAGAGTAACTTGTGATTGAACAGACTCACCAAAATCCAGCAAAATCCCCTGAAAGCCCTCACTGATTGCAAATACCTATTGACGTTATTATTTCACTTTCTTTTTCAGGCACAGAATACCGTTCTTACGAAGATTACTGCTGATGAGTACCTTAAATCGCTAAATGATTTAATTTCATCTATGCTGTTCTGAATCGCTGATTAAAGATAACTTGAAACACACCTACACACCTAATTTTTGTTGTAATCTTGCAAAATGCTATAAAAAATATGGCAAACTATTCTCTCTGTTAGAGAAATATTACAAACCTTACTTTGAATTCGGGAAAATCCGCCTGCTTTTAGTAAATTATAATAATTTAATAATAATAATAATAATTTAGAACTTATATAGCGCATTTTCCATGTGTATATGTTCAAATGCGCTTTACAAGCAGATGGAATTGGAATTTGGAAAATGTTGGTTTTTGTGGAGAGGGGAAAACCGGAGAACCCGGAGAAAAACCTCTCGGAGCAGAGAACAGAACCAACAAACTCAGCCCACTTATGACGCCGAGTCCGGGAATCGAACCCGGGACACATTGGTGGAAGGCGAGTGCTCTCACCACTGCGCTATCCCTGCTCCCTCTCCCCAAATTATAAACGTTCTTTGCACAAAATCATGATGTGAATTTGGCACAAATACTATCCAAATGGCTAGTTTTTACCAAAATAAAGCTACTTTAGAATACTCCCTGAGGTTTTAGAACGTGTTGTAAGTACTATTGCAGTCTTTCCAAGACAGTGTGTGATCTGCTCGCTATGTCTAATTAAGTGTGCATGCTTAGCATGCTTCGCGTCAAAAGCTGGAAGAAAAATGGAATAAATTACGACGCAAAATTAGTCTTAATGAAGGGAATATGCTGATTAAAAAGGACACGACACAAGTACACAAACCGAGTTAAGATTTTGCCCCGAAAATCGGACTCGGACGATTTTGAGCTCCGAAAAGCGGGCTCAAAAAATAATGGGATTGTGGAGTAAAAAATCGGAGTCAGAAGATTTTGGGCTCAGAAAACCGGACTCAAAAAATTGTGGGTTAGTGGAATAACAAATCGACACAGGATTTTGAGCTCCGAAAATCGGACTCAAAAATTTCTGGGTTAGTGGA
Source organism: Pachyseris speciosa (assembly GCA_016490735.1). NCBI lineage: Eukaryota > Metazoa > Cnidaria > Anthozoa > Scleractinia > Pachyseridae > Pachyseris > Pachyseris speciosa. The sequence goes on from JAEMWC010000093.1 coordinate 1,257,606, forward strand.
GTAAAAAATTGGACTCTTAAGATTTTGATCTCCGAAAATCGGACTCAAGAAATTCTGGTTTAGTGGAGTAAAAAATCGGACTCATTAGCTTTTGAACTCCGAAAATCGGACTCAAAAAATTCTGGGTTACTGAGTGGAGTAAAAAGTTTTATGTCCGAAAATCGGGTTCATGATTCATAGTAAACGGGTTCCACTGAAACTTACCAGATTCGTGGACAAAAATCATGTCTCCAAAAATCGGATCCAAAACAGAATACAATTTATTTAAAATTCAAACTTTATCTCGGACTTCAATTCTCATCCTACAGAAATTCATAAAGAGGACCTAATTCAAATTTGAAGAAAATATATTCCTATGAAATATCGATATTTACACTAGTCTTAACAAAAAAGATTGCAGAAACGAAAAACATTGTAATTTTTAGCGGAATTATTTTAGTTTAGAAAAGGCAAAATTAGTTTGGAATGCCTTATTTGCGTGGCGTTTTCCCGACACCTTGGAAAATTGCTGAAGTCTGTCCAATTTTCAAAAATGGAGACCATGAAGAAGCCAGTAACTATAGACCAATTTCGTTACTGCCAATACTCTCCAAAGTATGTGTAAGAGTGGTGTTAAATCAACTGTCCCTGTATCTAACATCCAATCAAAGAATGTCAGTGAAACAGAGCGGCAACAAAAGATGGCACTCTACCGAAACATCGTTACTTTCTACTTCTGATTTTATTCTCCGTTCTATCGACGAGAAAAAAATTACTGCCGTCGTATACCTTGATATGAGCAAAACTTTTGACACTATTAATCATGTAACTCTCTTAAAAAAATTGGAAAACATAGGTCTATCAGCTCCTGCACTCCAATGGTTCAAAAGCTATCTCTCTCAGAGATTCCAAACAGTCCGCATCAACTCTACTCTATCTGATAAATTACCAGTAGTCAGTGGTGTACCGCAAGGTTGCGTCTTGGGATCATTACTATTCAGTATTTATGTGAATGACCTACCAAATGTTTGTCAAAATTGCTCAACCGAGTGTTACGTGGACGATACCAAGCTTCTATTGTCTTTTACTGTGAACGACTCTACTCGTGCTATGGAAAGTATTAACTCCGATTTACAGCGGATTCGCAACTGGTGTTTTGATAATTGCTTAATTTTCAATCCCGATAAGACGAATGTGATGGTTTTTGGCAGCAGAAGAACTTCGTTGAAACTACCCGACTTTAAATTATCCCTACTAGAAAAGGAAATTATCCCAGCTCATTCAGTCAAAGACCTAGGAGTAATTTTTGACCCCACACTATCGTTTGACGACCATATCTCTGCTACTGTGTCATCTTGCATGTCCAAACTATCTCAAATAAGCCGAATCAGATTCGTTTTTGAGAAGGCGTTGCTCGAAACCATAATTAACGCGATTATTTTCAGTAAACTGTATTACTGTTCGTCAGTATGGTCATCCACCTCAGCTTGTAATGTTCGTAAGTTACAATACGTTCAAAACTTTGCCGCGCGAATCATTTGCAACGTTAAAAAGTATGACCATATCACTCCTGTATTAAGGAATCTACGTTGGCTCCCTGTAAAAACAAATCTGTATTATCGAGACGCTACCTTAACATTTAAATGTATGAAGGGTCATTTGATGCACCTGAATATTTAACTTCTAAGCTCGTTACAAGAAGCAGCGTGCCTGGACGTACAACCAGAAATTCTCAACAACTAAATATTCCTCGTTTTAAAACTGCAACAGGACAGAAAACGTTTCACTATAGAAGTGTATCTATCTGGAATAAGCTCGACTCAAGCCTAAAATTATGCAAGAACCCCGCTATTTTCAAAAGAGCCTTGAAAACTCAACTTCTGAACGAATTTTCATGCCAACAATGATTTTATTTTTAGTCAAATAATTTATATTGGATATGAGGAGCTATATCGTATGTAGTTAGTTATTTTAATGTAATTTGAATGCATATAATAGTTTTTTAGCTTTTTTTATTATCTGTAATCTTACTTGATCACTGAAAAGCCTCAGATGGGGATGTGTTCAATAAATGTATGTATGTATTTGCGGAGGTACAGGTGAAACGATCAGTGATCTTAACAGATCGCTTAGGGCCCGATATTTTGTCAGTGTTTTGAATGAAAGGACAAGTTTTGCATCGCGAGCGCGCGCATTTAAAAGTGCAGGGTTGTTCGGTTGTTTTGAATACGCTTCTAACTAGAAAGTTACCTACATTTTTGTCGCGTTTGAATGAAATCAGCGGTGGTTGCGAAAAGATTCTAGCAGTTTCTGGATCATTTTGCAATATCTTAAAGTTATTAAGAATGATGGCTTTAACTGGGTTAGTATCAACGAGCGCTTTTCATTCAATTAATTTTATTCCTGTTTTTCACGTTACCATGTTACCACCAATAGCGTAGCTCCATCTTCTGTATATAAACCATACACAACCCACAATTCCTCGATTCGCTCCGACGAAGGGCTAACGCTCGAAACGTCAGCTAATCGAATCCCTGTACGGTGGTCAATTTACATTATCAACTCCGTTGATAAACCAAATTTTCGTGTTTCACTCCCCCATCGACGCAGCACCACAGTTTTTTGAGAAATTAATCCCCTTGTACAGACTTATGTCTACCCGAAGCAGAGGGCGGCATGCGCAGCCTCGTTCCCAGGGTCCTCTCTCTTCCTCCCTCGAGAAACTACCCTGGTTGTGGCTGGCCACGTTTCTGCCAGATTTGTGCAGATTCCAGAAAAATGATTGAAGGGAGGGACAGCAAAGTTAAGATTGTCTCCACTGAGTCGAGGACCCGCCCACTTCGCGGATTTGATTTGTACACATGGACACGTGACCAGCCGCAACCAGGGTACTTTCTCGAGGGAGGAAGAGAGAAGACTCTGGGAACGAGGTTGCGGCATGCGTTGTTTCCCCACGAAACAAAAAGGAAGTGATGCCAAACGACGCAAGCATCACGTGGACACGCTTGCTTGACGGTAAGTCAACGGTTGCTAGAAGCGGTTTCCCTCCCTTTCGTAGCGTAGCGTCCGCTGGAGAAACCACTGTTCGCAGTGTAAGGGTAGGTCGAATAGAGCTTGGGTTTAGACTGGCGAGGCTACCTTCGTAACTGAGTTGAGTTGGTGCAAGGTTTGAATTGGACTGGGTAGATATAAATTTTGAACAGCAATACGTAGGGGTCAGTTTTGGATGAGATCGGTGTGACAAGGTCTTGGACTGTGGGTAGAGTTCGGGTTTTAATTCTAATGAGTAGCGCTATGCTTTGAATAGGTATGGTTATGGGTGAGTTTTGGAATGGGATCGGTGTGGCAAGGCTATAAATTCGGTAAGGTGGGATTAGTTAATGTGAATCGAATGGGTTGGGCCAGGGTTTGAACGGGGATGTGCAGAGTTGGGTTTAGACTTGGATGAGTAAGACTGAACTCTGGGATATAATGCGTGGGTTGGGTATGCTTGGGTCAGCTTGGTAGAGTTGTTTTTCAAGATAGGTTAATGTTGTGTGCAACAGGTTTTCTTTACTTGTTCTGGGACGGCTGAGAACCCGATAGGATTCGGTACGCCTGCTTAGTAGAATTAGTGGCAGGCGGCAAATCCGCAGCTTTACCATTAATTATCCGTAGCAGTGCTTCAAAAGATGGAAGAGGAAGGATGAAGAGAAGGTTTTAGAAAACTGACCTTGTTTTGATATAATAGAGGGTCCAGTGCACAAGAAAGTCATTTCCACTGTTTTGGTGGGCATAACTTTCGAGACCAACCCAGAGATTACTCTTCTCGCGATCGTCTTTCAAGTCACAAATTTTATTTTTAAACAAAACACGCTTCTTAAGCTTTAAGTAGCACGCTACTCTGTGTCAGCTAAAAACTCTAAATATGTGGAAATTCATAAAAATCTGTCATTTCTACTTTATCAATTACACATTTTTTATAGCTATAGTAAAAAGTTACCGTTTGCATAAATCTAATTGACTACAGAATTCTACTTTTAGACACGTGTTTTTTTACACGTTTATAACTAAACATGAACCAGTTCCAAAAACAAGAATCCAGTTCCGCACAAAATATATTTGTCAATCATTCGCACAATGCCGACGTTTGGAATTACAATCTCCGAATTGAGATTTCAAGTTTCCTGTTCAATGTAATTATACAGGCCCATTAATATTATAAACCACATTCTCATATTTCATGTATCAGAAACCTACAATTCGTACCGTAAAAAACGTTAAAGAACCAATCAAAATTATCTTAAGCAACTACATTTTTTCAGTTTCGTTCTGATACTTTTCACAGCAATAGCTTTGACTAATTAAGTGTGAAATGAATTCCAGTATAGTACTTTTCTTTTTGCGTCTACCGTTTTAAACTACAAATACAAGGTAGAACTTAATTAAAAAACCAATTTAACAATTGGTTCATGCGTCAGTGTGCGTTCATTCGAGATAAGAAGAACGCGGGAAGTTTGGAGAGCACGAAAGATGCGTGAGAGTTGCTCCAGGCGTAGCCTAAAGCAAGTCTAGCTTCTTGAGTGCCCTCGAAACTTCCCAAGTGCTTCATATCTCAATGAACGCACAGCTAACGCATGAACCAATTGTTAAATTGGTTTTTAATTAAATTTTACCATGTAACCGTTTCATACCCACCTAGAACTGAATAATACCTAATTTCTCTTTACAACACAAACATTGTAAATGACACCTATATTAATATTTCACCAAACACAGCGAGTAATCATAAACAAAGTTAGACGGTCCTGACAGTCGGTGAATTCCCGTAGTATAAAACGTGACAGTAATGTGAGTGTTTAGACTAGTGTGTGTTCGTACATCGGAATACCGATGTTTTCTGCTAAAAGGAATTTACAATTTAAGCCTGAAACTAATAAGAGAAGAGAAATAAACACCATGGTTAATTTATAATCTTGGATTTGGATTAATCGGCCTTCGAACAACCGGGCCCAATCTACTAAATTCTTTTTAAAACAAAGGTAAAGTCCAGGGAAGATGTAGAAACCTATCACACAGCGCAACATTGCACGGATCACTTTCTCGTTCAAACCCGCTTGAGTTCAGTTCTTTATGCCATTTCTTTGTCCTTTGATTGGCAGTTCTTACTTTGCACTTCTAACAGGTGAAATATTTAAAATTTGGTCGGTTTCAGCATGATAGCAGTCACCTGTGGCAGTCCAATAATCGCAAATCCAGCCTGGTGTCGACACCAAACCAAACGGCGGACAGATGCTCACTAACGGCGACAAATATAAAATCATCGATGTTCAACGCTGGTCTAATAAAACGACCTTGGTCTGATTAAGAAAATGGCGGTTAGATAGTCACTAAAGCACAGCTCATTGGAAAACAGTAGTTCTTTTAGAGTGAATAGACCCGGGAAAGGATGAATGTCCTTACTCGTGTTTTTGCTGCCAAAACTACAGTTACTATTGGCTCTTAACACTCTTAAAAATCGGCCAGATGCAGTTGTCCAAGCGAAGCTTACAAATAACAATTGAATGCACAAACGTTTCGTCGCTTGGTAATATCTACTGCCTTCTGCGTCTACAGCCCCGATCGATGAAATCATGCATAAATTAATCGGAGTCCTCGTCATCAGAGCCAAGAAAATCGTCAGCCGTTAAGAGGAAACCCTCTTCCCAGTCAGGACCATTGACGTTCGAGATTTTGTGCTCCTCACAAGATGAGGTGGGAAATGTGTAGTTTAAGGTAATTTCCCTTGTCGGTCTCCGACTGGTTTCAGCTGTGTTTCCTTCGGCTTTAGTGAGTGTAGTCACGAATTCCGAGGGCAAGGCACACTCCAGTTTGCGGAGTTCAATTTTGCAGACTCGGCCACTAGCAGTAAAACAAACAACTGTGTCTTCCTCAGGGGACACAGCCATGCTGACGATGTTCTCCTGACCTTCTGCTATCCTTACGAACCAAGCAGCTTTGGACTTCAGGACATCCCACAGGAATACCATGCCGTCAACGCCGTAAGAAATTAGGTAACGGTTCACTTTTAAAAACTTGCAGAACTCAATTCTACCGACATGGCCACGTAGAATTCGTCTGGAGGAATGAATATCCGTAAAACGAAAATTGTACAGAATAATTACATTTGCAATGCAACAAACTAGCAGCTTATTGTCTGACGAAACAGCGCACCGACTGAACTTAACAGAGTTGAAAAACCTCTCCACTCCGGTTCTTGCTAACAAGCGGCAGGGATGCTCATCAAATTCCCAGATCTCTACGTTATACTCACCGCACAAGATAAGCTCCTTTGTTTTCGACGACAAGCAAAAACACTCGACAGCCAGCAATGTTGGTGATTTAAAGGAAGTTGACATAGCTTTGTTTTGAACGTCCCATACATAGAACTGTGAGTCGTTCATACTATCCTGGATACAAAAAATGAGTAAGGTGCTGTCGGCTGAAAATGTCAAATTCACAAGGCGTACGACCTCAAAGTCTGTTTCAAATACCGTAAGAACATCCTCAGGTCCAGATTCTCCAACATTATGTAGCTCTATCTTGTTGCCTTGATGACAGACAATTTTTTTCCCATCTGGCGAGAACACACAACTTTTAATCCGAGGCACTGCCGCCAGAGAATCTGACTGTGGAGACTTGGAAGTGAAGCCCAAAGCGAAGCGTTTCTCTTCGTTCACCATATTCCACGACGCAACTATTGAGTCAGAAGTAACAGACACAACGGAATCATTTGAACTGAAGACTGTTGCAACGGTCTTCCCTACTGCTGATGACTTCACTGGTAAAGATGGAAAAAACTTCAAAGGATTAAATAAATGTGTCAACAAGATCACCCTTTCTTCGGTTTCACTTCGAAAGAAATACCCAACTTGACTGTTATTTCTGAAATGAAAGGGGTTTCCTCCCGAAACACTTGTGAAAACTGTACCTGTTTGGAGGCACAAAGCGTGCAGTGAGCCTGAGAAAGTCGAATAAACAAAATGGAGATCATCATTTGTGAAGGTGAAACGATCTAAATGGGTGATGTGATGTTCTTGCCTCTGGTTATCACATTCAACGCTAGAAGAATGCTGTTCTTCAATTCCCGTTTCCAACAACTGGATGTCTCCAAAACCATTGGCCCGGACAATCCACTTTTTTTGTGGTGACACACAGAATGTTATATTTGTGATAAAAGTGCCTTCGCCAAAGAGATCCTGAAAACCTGTTGGAAGGTTTTCACAAATGTTGAACTTCAAGAAATCGAACGTCTCCCAGCTCTTGTTTCCACGCTTCCCTTCCCACCATAGCCACTTACTCTTGCAATCCAAAAAACGGTCTAGCTCCCAATTTTCCTCCTCCATTGGTCCCCGCAAAAGCTCTCGCTCACGCTCTCGCCAAAGTTCTCGATGATGCTCTCGCCAAAGGTCTCGCTTACGCTCTCGCAAAAGCTCTCGCTCACGCTCTCGCCAAAGCTCTCGTTCACGCTCACGCTCTCGCTCAAGCTCTCGCAAAAGCTCTCGATCACGCTCTCGCCAAAGCTCTCGCTCAAGCTCTCGCAAAAGCTCTTGCTCACGCTTCCGCAAACGCTCTTGCTCACGCTTCCGCAAACGCTCTCGCTCACGCTCTCGCTCAAGCTCTCGCTCACGCCCTCGCCAAACCTCTTCCTCGAGCGCTCGTAAAAACTCTCGCTCTCGCTCAAGCTCTCGCTCAATCTCCAGCACTTTCCACAGCTCCCTTTCAAAATACGATCTCAGATCCCACTTCCCCTCCGGCTTCGGCTCAATTTCTACTTGCAGCTGAGATTCCTCAAAAAGCTTCCAATTAAGTTCCCACGTCAGCTCCCAACCAAACTTTGAATTAAATTCAAGGTTAAGCTCCGGCTCAAGTTCCCACAGCTGCCACAACTTCAGCATCCACACTTTCTTCAGCTCCCGCAATATCTCTAGCTTCCGGCGCAAATACCATCTCAGTTCGTGCTGCCCCTCCGGCTCCCACTCAAGCTCTAGTTTCAGCTTTAGTTGCAGCGCCTGCCTTACCAACGGATAGTTGTTATTCCACATTAGCCACAAATGCTCTGTACTCACTTTCCACAAAACGTAAACAGCGTTTACCACAGCAATGTTGCAAACTGACGCTGATCCATCAACACCACAACACCCCATTTCCCTTCCCCAGTAAGTTAAGGCAGCAGTCACGTGAAAAACGTAAGTACACGGGTCTGACTTAACATCCTGATCAAAAATGTCCCGCAGCAGAGGTCTTCCTGTCTGAAAATTCCACACTTGATATTGGAATACGCGAGGGTAGAGTTCAATGATAAGTTGACGTACATCTTCCAACGACGATTCTTGGTTTGACTGGGTCAGTTCTCTTAATCTGCCACAATAATAACAAGTAGGATTATCTGAAACTAGTGTCATAGAAATCTGATGTGTACTTGGGTCCACTCCAAGCCACTCTAGCAAACGTGTGGTTTCTCTACCCAGGGTTGGCATGTTTTCAGCTATCATCCCTGAGAGCTGGCTAAAGGAGCAAGTCATTTCATCTCGGTTCCGGTCGATTTCCTGCACAGCCCACAGGGCAAGAAGTTCCACCAAGCACCATTTCTCATGACAAGTCTGTGGAAACTCAGCGAAATCCTTCTTTTTAGCGACGAAAAACTGTGTGTCAGGAGTAAACAGGCCCCATTGATAAGTAACAGAATTTTCTGAAAATTGAGGAAACTCTTCCACACACTTTCGTTCAACAGAAAACCATTTGTCAAGACGTCCAAAAAACAAATAATTGTCGTCGGGAGAAAACTGTAAATGATAGATGTCTTCAATCGTATCTTCACTTATCTCGAAAGGACCGCTAGTCATTTTCAGCGTAGATGCATCAACAAATAGGAGAGAGCGTCCCTTTGTCCCGGCAACTGTCTTCTTGTCGGAAGCCGTTGCAAAAAAGTTAAAGTTTAAAAGATATTTATTGGTGGGGAGGTCACAAACATTACACTCCAGCCCAGAACGTGACACTTGAGGAATGAAAACGTTCTCTGCGACACCCGTCAATGCGTTTAGCAAACATACGTGCAGAAGGTGAGGGCATTCTAAAAGAACTTGAGCATTGCTTTCGAGAGTTAAGGAGATCTCTCGCAGTATCTTCTCTTTCTGTGCATCAACCAATGTGAAACGGTTAGTTGTAAGTTTCAGATCTTCAAGTAGGTAGTAAATGTCAGTTCGTCCACTTTGGATTCTTCTCTCCAAAAGCTGGTAGCTTGTCAAACACCTGAAAACAACGTTTAGTGAAACTATGTCACCATCCTGACACAAAAATCGAGGAGCAAAACGCGCGACATAGCCCTGCAAATCCACATCTACAAAGGATAGCAATGGCGATGACCCGTCGACAGTAGCAGAGAGTATTTCTGAAAAAATTGTTTTGAGATACTCACCTGCTTTCTTCTTGTCAATTAGCAAATGCGGACAATCTTTTCGAATTTTTCTGGGCCTTCTTTGATTTCTTCTTTCTTTCTGGTTTGTTGTTAACCACGTAGGAATCAGCTTGTGAAGAAAAGCAACCGTATCATTAGCAGTTTGATTCAAGGAAAATTGCAAAACGGCGTCGATTACGTCCTGTTCACCGAGAGTTGATTTTTCTTTTTTAAGAATGAACGGAATAAATGAAACCGGAAGTGGAGACGGAGCGGCCAGGACACAACCGATCAACTTCTCATAGAGATCTGCTCCCACTTTGTTAAACACTCGCTGGAAATTCTCCCGAAAGAAATCGTTAATGTTTTCTGGGAAAAGGTCGCTGGTCTGATCACGCCTACCTGAATGAGCTTGAACAGTAAGTTCTTTCTTAATATAAAAAGCATACAAGAACAAACCATTGCACTTCTTTGTAATCTCTTCCACTGAGTAACGAAGATGGGAAAAATCGACACCATTATCTAAAAATCGCCGTATATCTTGCTCATGTTGCTCGTAAAACCTGTGCTGTTCACTGTCTCCAGCACAAATCCTGACACACGGGTTGTATCTCTCCAATCTGCTCTGTACGGTGTCTTCAGGCCGACTAGTGATAAAAAACACAAGCCAATTTGGAAGCCGCGGAAAACGTTCCTTAATAAGTTTGAGAAAAACTTCCCTGGACTCGTACTCCGTCTCATCTAAAGCGTCAATTATGACTAATTTTCGTTCCCCCAAAGGGATGCACTGCGCTAGTGGTTCTTCTAACAATTTAGTAAAGAGTTCTTGAACCCCTAACTTAGACTTGGCTAGCATCGCTTTTACACCACCCTCCCTTCCCATCATATTATTGTACTGCCTATTACAATTACAGAGTTGACAAGCTACAGTCCCAAGAAGATACCTGGGGTCGTTTCTTGTGCCATCATTATGACGGCAAAAGTAGGCAGCGGCTAAATGTCCAGCTTTCCTTGTGCGCTGTGCCAGGGCTCCTGCTATCACACTTTTGCCGACTCCTGCGTCACCCAACAGAACATAAGCTCTGGAGTCGCCAGGGTCACGGAACCATTTGTCAAAGTCATCAAACAGCCACTGTCTTGTATCTGGATCATGACGCTCAGCAAAGAAGGTGATGTCGGTATCACAATTGGCAATTTCTGCAAAAATATTGAAAAAAAAAAAAAAGCTTTCATTCACTGTACGAAATCACAATCTCTTCTCCACAGACTTTTAACCTGTCCAACACCAGAAGAACATTTAACTGTAGATCATCATGTTAATAATTCGTGCCCAAATAGATAATAATAAGCAGCCTTGTAAAAACTACCATTGACTGTACTCTACCATGTTTATGAAATATACACAGTTATGAGAAGCATAAAGCCGATTGTTCTCCAGTACACCTGCACTAAGCAGGTTTAGTTTGATCAATGAATCGAGTTGCCTCAAGTCATTTGGCCAGACACTAAAGGAATAGCTGTGGTAAGAGTAAGGTGGTATAAAACAGATTGAGAGAAACATTTGTACTGAAGGTCGATCAGATGGTGGGTGGGGATAGGGGGCAAAAGAATGTTGGTTCAGAGTGGTGGGGGTGGGGGGGGGATAAAGCACAAGGGAATGTTGGCTGATCTTAGTAGGTGTCTATTCCACTCATAATATTAACAAGTGCGACGAGTCCAATGTAGCACTTAAACTCATCACAATAGATGAGTGTGGCGAAGGTGCCTGAAAGTCTGTGGGCGCCGCAGGCGAGCACGGTGGGTAACCATAACAACCCTGCGGGTGGCAACCACCCGGCACCATCACATTGAATTACTCAGTGGAAGAGAGAATTCACTAATTACCAGAAATCCACCAGAGAGAGGAAGGGGTTGGGAGCGAAAGAAGGCTAACCAATGACACGTAACTGCTGACGTGAGCAAAATTACTTGACCTCAACAGGAGAGCTGTAAAATTACTGTGGCCCTGAAAAACTCTGGGGCCACCCCATATTTAATAAAGAAGGAGACCACTGGCCAGCATTGTCTTGAGTTAAACCTCGCCTAATTTACATTTAGCCACATTTTTCAGTAAGAAATGCTGTGCAATGTAGAGTAAACTAGCTAATTCAAAAGAAACATTTTCAGAAATCTTAGCTCGCCAATTAATGTAAGGAGTTAGGAGTTCAACATTTTTTATCTTATTACCCCAGCTGATCTGAGGGGGATAGAGTTCATTTTCTCTTCCACTTGCACAACACGCTGTTGTACATCTTCAACGTCACTTTGGAGACGTTTCACGTCCTGCTCAACCCGAGAAATTCGTTTTTCCAGTTCATCCAGATGTGCTTTAACATCCTGCAATGCCTTCTTCACTTCTTTCCTGTCGTCTTCCACTTCAAACGCCATTTTATCCAAATCAGTCTTTAGAGCATTAACATGTTGTTGTACCAAATGTAACAAGGCAGGGTCTACCGGAGCATTCATACAGAACAAGGTACCTAAAAAGACAAACAACAGTGCTGTCAATCAAATGTAACAGCCTTATCATACCAGCTCTGAAATGCTTTCAGGCTCACAATTCAGTGTACATATGTGTGTATATGTGTTTTCCTTGTAAAGATATTATTTCATTCCGTGTTTATGTTTTATGACCAGAATTTAATCTTAAAAAAGGAAAAATCATAAATTTCCCTTATATTTTACATCATTTATCATTTTAATATATATATAAATATTAAAATTTCAGGTATGGTGGGTACCTTTTGTCTCCCAGTCCTTCAAATCTGCTAGAAGCTTTGCTTCGTCAGCAGCTAGCAGACCCAAAACTTTCACCAACTGCTCCATAGCATCAAAGCTCTGTCTGAATTTCACAGGGTCCCAATCACTGAATGCACAGTGTGCCCAGGAATTTCTTGCTTGTCGGACATCACCTGCAGCACTCTGTACAGCAGCAGAAAACACTGGAACTTTACCAAGCAGG
>JAEMWC010000093.1:1280000-1315000 GCA_016490735.1 Pachyseris speciosa
CGCTAAACGGTACTTGCTTCGCTAGATTCCATTTTGCTGTCGTTAACATACATCCACTTACGCTAAAAGCCATCATTTCCTACCGCTAAATTCCATTTGCTGTCGCTAAACACTTCGCTATCGCTGGATGCTTAAAACTCCTTTCATGATCAGTGTCCTTTGCCGTAAATTACATTAGCTGTCGCAATAAATACTCCTTCGCTATCGCTTGCAAAAAATCATTTGCTATCACTAAATTCCATTCGCTGTCGCTGATACTCCTCGCTATCGCTAAAAAGCCATTCACTATTGCTAAAACTCATTTGCTGTCGCTATAAATACTCATTCACCATCACAAAAATTCACGCAGAATTTGCTTTTGCCGGTTGTCGAAAAGATTTACCTGAGGTTAATTATGATTGGTTCTAATTTGACAGTTGGTGTCCCAAGGGAGCGCGGCATTTATCTGGGCGTTCGGTAAAATGTGTGAGAATGACTGCAGGCGATTCCTTCGCCGCCCTACCCCCTCCCCGCTTCTTCCCCAATTTTTTGCTCACCGCAGTGTCACGCTCGTTCGCCCGCTTGTTTGCTCGAACTCCCCGCGCAGCGTTTGGCAAGGAATCGACTGCTTCGGAGGCTAATAATCTTGTGAATCTCGTTCTAGTTAATCCACAGTGACAACATACTCTCCCCAGGACTCCGCACCCACAACCGCCGTGGTAGAGGTTGCCATAGTGATTGCTTAAACCATTGATTTCATGCGGCATTTAGTCCAGGATTGTTCATTGTGTTGTACTTGGTTTTCTGGGGTTTTCAAAGATTTTAACATGTCCATTCATTTCCAGCGCAACTTGCATCTATTTTGTGGCAATCTTGTGTAGATGAGAATACAACTCAATGCGATATAATAACCGTCCAGATCGTTGCCATCTTTGACCGCGAGCCTGTGACTTCTTCTTCCCGTATTATGAACTCCACTGAAGCTGAATATTGTTAATCACTCCAAATTGTTCCTGTTCTTGTTTTAGTTCTTATTGTATTGAAACTATTGGCAGACTATGATGAATGAATGACTCAATAAAACGTACCACAGAGACAACAACACGTCAATGTTTAACTTGTAAAATGAGAAAAAATCTTTTCCAATAACAATTGATAATAATCAATAAAAATCGATTAAACAATCATCGATTTCTATCGGAAATCGATATCAGTCGATGTCACAATTTTGTTTCTTTATCGATTTCTATCAATTGTTAGTATAAATCTACTAGTGTTCTATCACGAATGCCGTTCTCTGATTGGCTACGCTACTCGCTATCTATTCTGTGATAGATAGCGAGTAGCCGTTGCCAACGAAATGGCGGCCGCTTCTTCGGGTTTTCTAAGTGTCTGCGAGGAGGAATTAGATAATTTACTTGTTTAGTTTTGAACGACTAGTGGATTTATACTAAAACAATTAGATTATTCGCTCTCGATTTCTATGCGTGATAGCTGATTCGGGCTGCGCCCTCATCAGCTATCACGCGACAGAAATCTCGAGCTCATAATCTAGTTGTTAAGCATAGGAAATCGATATCAAACTTCTATTCTTATCGATTGCTATTGACTGTTATCGATTATCAGTTTATCGATTGCCCACGCCTGACTTAATTCAATTTTCCATATTTTGCACAAAGTGGAGGCAATAAGACTTCATCTGCAGTAGGACTAGCCTCCCACGCAGTCGTTTTTAGGGGAGTCGTATTTCACCTCCTCCCCACAGTGGGGAGGAGGTGAAATACGAGTCCCCTAAAAACGACTGCGTGGGAGGCTACAGTAGGACGTGACTACGTAAATAATATTGAAAGCTGCAATATTCTAGATTTGTTGAATTTCCACTGTTTTATCTGTGTACAGTATAGGAGGTAAGCTTGTAGATCAGTAAGACTGCATACACGTTACTCCCAGGGGCAAGGTACGTACTTCAGATCATGCAGCGTGGTCAATTATCAGTGACAGGCTCTTTCAGCAGTCAAGATGAATCAATTCTACTGCTGTGATTGGCTACCCGCGAGGTCAAGATGGAGCCATCTTGATCGCTCGGGATAGCCCGTTCGTCCCGCGTTTTACTATCTTTTAATTGCGTCCTTTGAGTCATATAATAAATCCTTTATTGACCACGCTTGTTCGGTCAAGATGGCGGGATATTGGCCTCGTTCTTTTTTTGCGTGTTTAGCCAATATCCCGCCATCTTGACCTCACACTTAATAAGCAAAATAGAGCATTGGAGGAAGCTGTGCAATCACGCACAAACGTCAAGCGTGACACCTTGTATTCAATTTTAGTACTTTTGTCTTCAGCAGAAAATTATCAGAACGTGCCATATCCAGGGGATAAGATTTCTGAACAGCTCAAACTTGGTCATTCCGAAAACACTCACCGCTTGTTTGTGAGAAATAGTTAGACTTATAATTTAATGTTTGGGGCTGTGCAGAGATTCCCAAAGAACATATGACCACATATTTGGACTTGCAAAATATCATGTGAAGTACAGGAACGACTTCAAAGCAAAACTGCAAGTTAAAATAACCTTAAGCTTGGACACCAAAACCCGAAGCATAAAAAGACTTAATAAAAAGGTCTTACTTTCGTTTAGGATGAGCAAACCATTACAACGAAAGAAAGTAACCTCTGCAAACTTTTTGGACCTCACTTAAGCGAAACGTCTCTTCACATTTGGTTGCGACTTGGAAATTTCGAGCACTGTTCCTTCGAAAAGCGAAACCCTTGGATTTGGGGGCTTCCCTACTTCCGGGATCATTTTCATTCCCAGATGTCCTTGCGCGCGTTTATGCGCGCGCTGACGAACAACTTCGTTCCCAGTTCTCTCTCTGATCTGAAGGAGAGAAGTTAGGGTAAGAGTAGGGGTGGAGCAGTTGGTGGGAGTGGGACTCACTTGACGGTTTAATTTCGTACAGAAATGTATTCTTGGTTTTCACATGACGACATCAAAAAAATAAAACTCAAAAGTAAACAGATTTTTGCATTTTTATCTTCATCACGTGAAAGACATATTAGAAATGTATCTGCTTCCATGTTTTCAGCTCGGTAGCTTGCTTTATTTTTAAAATAGAGCAGTTTGAATTTTATGGTTTTTCACAGTGCGTGACATAACAGATGTCTGCTCACAAGCATATCACGTACGTGAAAACATTGATTCACCGTGTATTTTTCAGTGAGGTTTTAAAAGCCAATATGACAAGAGAACCGTCTATGTGAAAGTTTGCAGACTCAACAGAGCGAAGAAAGCGTTTGAGATAGCTTAAGTAAGTTCCCGATGTTTTTCACTCGTTTCCGGCCGCCATGTTGGAGCTCATCAAGATGGTCTCCATCATGGCGTTTCCATACTAAACCCAGTAAGTTTGAGTGGTACATTTTGACGAATAACTCGAGTACGGGACGTCGCACAGCCCTGAAGCTTGGGCATATTGTTTATTTGTTACTCTTCTACAACATCTCAATTTCTTGACTTTATCTATTGAATGGTTGACGATTTTATTTTTTTACTTGCGTGACGTGCACGTGACTGAAAACCAAGAATAGTATGACGCTAAGACTTATATAATTAATGTATGGGGCTGTGCTGAAATTAATCTTTCCAGGACCCTGATATTTCCCAAAGAACAATTGCAATGGCAATTAAAAGAAAAAGACCAAGATCATCTTACAAGTACCTTGGATGAAACCTGAAACGTTAAAAATTTGACGTTTAGGATGAGCAAACCATTCAGACGACTGAAAGTAACTACTGAAAACTTTTCAGACCTCGGTTTCGTGAACACTCTTCACTCTTCTTCTGGTTGCAACGCAGACATTTTGGGCGCTTCTCTGTCGAAAGCGAAAAGCTGCAATCGAGGCTTCCTTAACCCATTGGCACCCCTGCCGGCCAAAACCGGCCGCGCAGAACCACCTTCCTTGTACCGCTTGTGACGTCATCAGTTTAAATGTTCATGGACAACGTCTACATGTAGCATGTGTAGGGGGAAGAGATATTTCAAACCATACCAAATAACCACGATTCCGTCACACAGGCCGGAGAAAATGCGAAAAAACCAACTGACGTTGAGCCGAAATTTTGAATGAAAGTCTTTTTTTACTACCCACCTGCACTTCCTTCCACCTAATCCTATGATCCTAAAAGGTTTCCACAAATCTTTTCCCACCGCCGAAAGGAAGCCCAGAAAATGCCCAGCAAGAGGAAAAGAAAGCGAGGCAAGAAAAGCGAAATTTTGTTTTCTACGCATGCCCGATATTAAGCATCAAGAAAATATGAGTGCGATGAACTCCACCAGCAAACAGAGTTTTGGGCAGTTTTGGTTCTTTTTGGCTAGAATCTGCCCAGAAAACGGCTCGATAAGCTTCAAAAGGTGTTTTTCGGCAAAATGCTCGGTAGTCAATGGGTTAATTCCGGGCTCATTTCCATTCCCAGATGTTCTTGCGCCTGCCCTCCTAACAACCTCGTCAACGAGAGTAACATGACGTCATATCGAATTGGAAAGGCGCTAATGAGCTCCTCCAGGTGAGAGTCGAAAGATGGAGTCCAGATGAGGCAACAGTATTTCGTTTTTTTCAACAACTACCAGTATAAATACAAAATTTAGCAGAGAGAAAACTGTTTTATTGTAGCCATGTTATCCCGAATTTTTTACGCAAACGTTTGTCAAAAGAGAAGTATTTAGCATATAAGGTTTTAAAGGAAAATAACAGGCAAATAGCCGTCGTAACATGGCAAAAATTTCACTGTCTTAAAACGAGACGATATCACGCTTTTGTATCTGGCGGTTCCTGGTTTATTGAAATCGCAAATTACAGTAACCTATCCAGTGTGATACACAATTATAAGGGACACACCCTAACCAAAGCTTTTGGTGAGGTTTTGGTCGAGGTGAAATGGAGCTATATTATGCAGTGGCCTCTGTGGTGCTGTGTTTTGGTATCCTCCGAGCAGTAGTTTCTCCACCGGACGCTACGCCGGAAAGGGAGAGAAACCTCTTCGAGTAACCGTTAATTTATTCAATTAAACCACCGTCCAGCCCCATGGACGAATAAATTAACCTTGAGACTCGGCTTGCGCATAAGCTTACCAACATAGCTGCTGCTTTAAAGCCAGCCCGCCTGCGTAGTAATCAATGATGATTTCTAGTCGCCTAAAACAATGTTTACAAAACTGTAGTCTACAACAGAAGCATTCTGTTTGGACTTGATAACTACCTAATTGATTTTAGTTCATTTTTCTCATATTTTATATTTCATCAAGAAAAGGCGGTTTTATTACCAACTCCCTTTTTAATGATTTGCTCGAAGGTTCTATATATTGCGTACACGTTTCTATGTAGATCTTTATTGATTTTTCCACCATCGCGAGCTATCACGCCGGCGTACTTTAAGGCACACGATAGTGCACGCGACAGCATACAAAAGCTGATATTTTTCTCCTGTCGCAAGCAGCTAGGACGTTGCCAGTTAAGAGGTTGCAAAGGTGCAAATATGGTGTCAAGTAAATGTTATAAAATGGCGACAATTTCAGTCACAACCGTTAAGGACGTTACAAGAACGTCACAAGAAGATTTCCTTAAGGTTTCAGTCAGTGATTCTCAGGGAAGAGCCAAGGCATTTATTTTCTTTTATTGAAGTAATTATGATTAGTACTGTATTGTGTTTATGGAGCTCAACAATCCTGCACGAGACAAGGCGTAAAAGCTTTCATCAAGATTCAGAATTGCACCGCAAACGAGACAATACTTCGCCGAAGGTCTAAATCGTTCTTTTATGGGCGTTTAAGGGAAGGAATTTACGTTGACACGCCTGGGAGTGCCCACCGGTGTTGTACAGACTTATGTCCACCTGAACCCGAGGGCGACATGCGTTATGTTTCCCGCGAAAACAAGAGGAAGTGGTGTCATATGACGTAAGCATCAGGTGGACACGCATGCTTGACCGGAAGTCAACGGTTGCTCGTAGTGGTTTCCCTCCCTTTCGCAGCGTAGCGTCCGCTGGAGAAACCACTGCTCGCAGTGTAAGGGTAGGTCGAATAGAGCTTGGGTTTAGACTGGCGAGGCTACCTTCGTAACTGAGTTGAGTAGGTGCAAGGTTTGAATCGGACTGAGTAGATATAAATCTTGAACAGCGATACATAGGGGTCAGTTTTTCTGTGACAAGGCTTTGAACTGTGGGTAGAGTTCGGGTTTTAATTCGGATGAGTAGCGCTATGCTTTGAATAGGTATAGCTATGGGTGCGTTTTGGAATGTGATCGGTGTGGCAAGGTTATAAATTCGGTAAGATGGGATTAGTTTTTTAATTACTGTAAATCGGATGGGTTGGGCCAGGGTTTGAACGGGGATGTGCAGAGTTGGGTTTAGACTTGGTTCAGTAGGACTGAACTCTGGAATAGAATAGGTGGGCTGGGTATGCTTGGGTCAGTTTGGTAGGGTTGTTTTTCAAGATAGGTTAATGTTGTGTGCGACAGGTTTTCTTTACTTGTTCTGGGAGGGCTGAGATTTCGATAGGGTTTGGTACGTCTTTTTAGTAGAATTGGTAGCAGGCGGACAAATCCGCAGCTTTACCATAAATTATCCGTAGCAATACTTGAAATGATGGAATAGGAAGGATGAAGGGAAGGTTTAGGTTGTAGAAAACTGACCTTGTTTTGATATAATTGCGGGTCCAATTCACAAGAATGTCATTTCCACTGTTTTGGTGTGGTTAACTTTAGAGACCAACCCAGAGATGGCTCTTCTCGTCTTTCAAGTCACAAATTTTATTTTTAAACAAAACGTGCTTCTTAAGCTTTAAGTAGTACGCTACTTTGCGTCAGCTAAAAACTATAAATATGTGGAAATTCATAAAAATCTGTCATTTCTACTTTATCGATTACACATTTTTGTAGGCATAGTAAAAAGTTGCCGTCTGCAGAAATCTGAATAACTAAATAATTAATTCTACTTTCACGTTTGTAACTAAACGTAAACCAGTTCCAAAAACAAGAATCCAGTTCCTCACAAAATATACATGTCAATCATTAGCACTGGTTTGTAAAAAAATAATAATAATAATTACAGTAGATTCTCTAGCAACCTTTGTGGCATTATAGGTGTTAGGTTATGGGATCCCTATTTAAAGGGTTCCCAAACACCACCGAGATCGTTGGGTATAGGGGTAGGGTACGGTGGCAGTCATGACAAAACTTTTCCAGTCATGACAAAACTCTTTCAGTCGTGACAAGGGTTCCCAAACACCACCGAGATCGTTGGGTATAGGGGTAGGGTACGGTGGCCCACACCTGCCATGACAAAACTTTTCCATTTGTGACAAAACTTTTTCATTTATGACAAAACTGTTTCAGTCATGAAAATACTTTTTTCAGTCATGACAACACGTTTTCAGTCATGACAAAACTGTTCCGTTCATGACGGGGTAGGGTAGGGTACGGTGGCCCACACCTGCCATGACAAAACTTTTCCATTTGTGACAAAACTTTTTCATTTATGACAAAACTGTTTCAGTCATGAAAATACTTTTTTCAGTCATGACAACACGTTTTCAGTCATGACAAAACTGTTCCGTTCATGACAAACTTTTTTCAGTCATGACAAAACTTTTCCAGTCATGACAAAACTCTTTCAGTCGTGACAAGGGTTCCCAAACACCACCGAGATCGTTGGGTATAGGGGTAGGGTACGGTGGCCCACACCTGCCATGACAAAACTTTTCCATTTGTGACAAAACTTTTTCATTTATGACAAAACTGTTTCAGTCATGAAAATACTTTTTTCAGTCATGACAACACGTTTTCAGTCATGACAAAACTGTTCCGTTCATGACAAACTTTTTTCAGTCGTGACAAAACTTTTTCAGTCATGACAAAACTCTTTCAGTCGTGACAAAACTCTTTCTGTCATGACAAAACTTTCTCAGTCATGACTCAGCGTTGCATTGTGGGTAGGCTTAACC
Organism: Pachyseris speciosa; assembly: GCA_016490735.1. Classification (NCBI taxonomy): domain Eukaryota; kingdom Metazoa; phylum Cnidaria; class Anthozoa; order Scleractinia; family Pachyseridae; genus Pachyseris; species Pachyseris speciosa. The sequence continues at coordinate 1,287,973 of JAEMWC010000093.1, forward strand.
ACGAGGAGTAAACATGGCCGCTATTTTTGGGCGCTGTGTTTACAAGGGCAGTTGTGAGTTAAATTGCCAAGTGTTTGTGAGTGAGGATAGTGGGAATTCCGCATCTTCTATTTGTCTTGCCTGCAAGCATTTGGCAGCGTTTCATACCCAAGGTAACTAAATTGCTGTTGGTTCGTCCTCTCATCCGCCATCTGTCGAAAAGTTGCGATGGATGCACAGGCTTCCCAGGCTCAAAATTCGACCTGCGTGATTTAAAAATGGGTGTAATAAAATCTTGAATTAACCCTTAATCGGGGCATAGTTTATTCGGCTTTCCAGGAACCGGGGCCAGATGTTTGCACTGGACAAACATCACGAGAAGTACAATTTCAAAACAGGATTGCATTATACGCTTTATTACACCTATTTTGAAATCACTGGTGATCCTTGCAATCTGATTGGCTCTCAACACTGCAATTTATTCCCAAACTGCACCATTTTTTACTCTAAATCGCATCCTTTCTGTAACTCATCAAAATGAAAGTGAAATAATACCAAGCTATCAAATTTCACGGATAAACAAATATTAAAATATTGACAAAAAACTGTGCGATTTCAAATGGGTGTGATAAAGTGGTAATTGAACTTCGTGTCGAGCAATTTTGGTCTGAAATCATACTTGTGATTTCAAATCAAACTCGCGCTGCGCGCTCGTTCGATTTTGATTTCAAACCAAATTGCACTCACTCCACTCAGTTCAACTACCATTATTAAACGCTTAAATTAAAGATCTTACCTTCATTTAGGATAAGCAAACCATTCAAACGAAAGAAAGTAACTATTGAAAAATTTTTAGACCTTAGTTTAGTGAACACTATCTTCACATTTGGTTATAGCAAGAACACCTTTCGGGGCATTTCGATTTGAACGCTGCTGCCGAAGGGCTGCCCACTTCCGGGATAATTTTTCATTCCCAGATTTCCTTGCGCGCGGACTTTGCGACTCACCTCGTTTCCAATCCTCTCTTCATAAGCAAGAGCAATCTCGTACCCAGAGTCCTCGGGCTGTTTGGTCAGCGGGTGGATGCCCGGAGAGACTCTGGGATAATGGGAAAAAATCAAATTTTTTGATTGGCTGGCCCTTAACGGCTTCCATTGTTTCACCCCAGATTTTCTGGGAAAATGGCCGGTCCATTATCCCAGAGTTTCTCCTGGCGACTAACTGCTGGCCAAAGAGCCTGAGGACTCTGGGTACGAGATTGCAAGAGCCACAGGGCGCTTTCCATTTGAATGGAAAAACCTGGGAGAATTTTCGGTTAAAAGGAACAGGGCAAATTTTTCTCAATAAAAACAGAACCGGACGAGCGTGTTCCATTTGCACTGAGTCACTCTTTAAGAGACTGGGTATGAACACCACCAAACCACGCGTTTTATTCATGAAGGAGCATGGAACTAGTGAACGCCGTCAGGAACCTCCTGACGCCGTAGATGGTACAGGATTTTTCGGTCATTCCGGTAAAACCGAGAAAAGAGGATACCTCAGAAGGTATTCCTTTTTTTCCGAAAAATTTCCAGTGGAAAAGTTTTTTTTTCCATGCAAAAGGAAAGCGCCCACAGTGTGACTGTGCGGCATGAAATTTTCGCGAGAGTTTAAGGGGGAGTTACCCCTGAATGCTACGTTTTTGTCACCTTTCGACTTTTTCTCCTTATTATCTTCCAGAGATTTCATGCAATCCAAAAAAGCCATCACAGTTTTGTAGTGCATAACCCCATAAATATCTCAGAATTTTGGGGTGATTTTTATAGTATATACATGTAACAAGCAAGGCTGATACTACGTGAAAAAAGTTGACTTTGCGAGACACCAACATGACCGAGACTCGATAAAGTAGGGCTGCAACCATGGACAGCTGTTTCGTCCTTATTGGGACTCATCGGCATGGTGTAGCAGATTTAAAAGACGCCAGCTCAATGCGAGCGCCAATAAATTGCACAATGAACCCGTTCACGATATCAAGTTCCGTACCTTGGACTCACTTGCCATCCGATCCACGCGTTGCCACACCACGTAGCCCGGATAGCAAGGAATCCAAGTGTCACGATGGCGTCTCGCAAAGAAAAATGTAGATTGGCCAATACCAATCTTAACATTAAAACACATGGACAAAACCATGCTAAGAAATTACACAGCATATCGGATCTATAAAGACCTACGGTCCAAAAAATACAGTGAAGTGAAATCAATAAGCAAAGGACCGCCAACGATAATGCTGTAAAACGTAGGATCTACAAGAGATCTAATCAGCCAAAAAATAAATCGAATATACATGTAACAAGTAATTTTTATAGTGTTTACAAGGCCGAGAAAACGGGCGGGGTGGGGGTGGGGGTTGGTGATTTAAGGGAAGATGAGAAAAATGCAAATTGTAAGGTGATTACAAATTAAATTTGGAGGTTAAAATCAATGAACAAGCACCAAATAGTTCGTCCTCAACCTAACATGCACCCGTGTTGCAGTGGACTGTCTGAGTGTTTGTGTATGCCTTACTTTCCCTTTTTAGTCGTGGATACGCGAACCGTAGGAACGAGTATTGTTGGGGGTCAGATTATGCAAATTTGTCACTCACTCAGATATAAACAAATCGATATGTCAACGGCAGACAAAATAGATATTCATTTTCCGAAATATTGCCGGAACACCTCTATCGGCTTTGCGAAGTATGTCTAAGGAGCAACAGTAGAACCGATGAACGGAATGAAAAAAGTAAAGTAAAGTAACTTTATTTCAGCTCGGATCGAGTGAATAAACGGCAAAAGGAACGTTCGATCAAACAGCCAGACGGCGAAAGAAATTATAAACAATATTCCGTCACAAGCGCAGCTTCTCCTAAGTTCTTCCAATTCACGATCTGTGGAAAAAATGTGAGCCGTTCAACCCAAGATATTTTCCAAGTGTGCACAGAAATTGATGACGGAAACTTTTAACACAAATATAGTTGTAGTTGCGAAGCAATTTTCAGCGTTGTAAATAATATTCTAACGAGAACAACACAATCTAAAATCAAATAATTTTTTGTGGCGCCATCGCGTCTAGTCATAATGTAAACACAAGTTTGCTTTGAGAAATAGTCTTCGTTTTAACTAAACGCGCCACAATTTCAGTAAAAGTTTTGAATGAAACTTGTTTATTTTAAAAAGCGTAATTTGCATAGGGAAGATATTTGTTTACAAACATTGTTTTTGTTATTTAAATGTTCAAAACGTTAAACAAAAGGATACTTTGTTTCAACAGCCAATAGCTCTTTGGGCCCAGTTGCTCGAAGCATGGTTAGCGCCAACCAGGGTTAAATACCATGACAACCTATAGGTTTTAATACATCTTAACCAATGGTTAGCGCTAACCATGCTTCCAGCAACTCCGCCTTGGTTGGCATATTAATAACAATAGGTGACGTCACTGATATCTTCGCTATATGTCAAATTTCTCCCTGCCTCGATAATTCATTCAAACTTGAATATGTAAATATGCACAATACAGTACAACAACAATACCCTTTATTTTACGTGGTAAATGTTCTTAGCTAGTTAGTACTTTACAGACATACCACGAAAAACAAACAAATAAATAAATAAATAAATAAGCTAAAAATAATAATGAAAAGAGAAAATGGCTAAAAAAACCACTGAATATAAAAATATATTGAAACTAAGAGCAGATCACAAGATTATTACATAATGATATTACAACTAAGCAGTATGTATTTACATGTATTTGCGCAATTAAAATGTAAAATTTGAGAAATCCATCTTGGACATTAAATTCTTGAATGTTCCCGAGCTGAGAGTTGAACCCCGAGGTTAAATTGCGTTAAGCTCATGAACAAAAAATTGATGCTCAAAAGAGCTGGCCGTTTAAACGCATTAAAAAGTTGTTTAAACACTTTCCAGAAAGAGTTTAATACGCGTTTTTGAAAGCTAGTTAAAACGCCGTTTTTCTCGAGTCACCTAGGCTTAATCCCCCCTATCGCAAATAAGGTCACATATCCACGACTTCTTCAGTTGTACTTTGATTAATTTCTTCATCAAATCACTTCTTATGTCATCAACATCCAGGTACAACGCCCCCTTAATTTCGCGGATTTTGGATTTTTGACGGGAACAAATTTTCGCCAATTTGGATTTCAGACTGGGAATAAATTTTCGCGGATTTCATGTACGGTACTTGAAAGTAACAAATATGGAATTTCGTTGTTTACAGTAATTTTTTAATTTGTCATCTTGCGATTACAATTCAAAGCGGGTACGCCGATAAGCTCAATAACAAGGATTTGCGGCGTAGGTATGTAGGTAGGTAGGTAACCTTATTTTAACTCGGGTTGATGAGGCTGATTAGGCCCCTAGCAATACATGTTAATATACCGAGAAAAGTATAAATATATATATGTATATACATATATATATGTATATACATACATATATATGTATATACATACATATATATATATATATATATATATATATATATATATATATATATATATATATATATATATACTAAAAACAATGAAAACCCAAAGTCTTCTGTTACTTTGCTTTAGCGCTACGCGTTTCACCGCTGTTGCGGCTCTTCAGGCATAGCAAAGTGTGTTTATTGACTTATTGCGTCACAGATGTAATTGTAATTACAATTATAATGCCAATTACATCTGTGACGCAATAAGTCAATAAACACACTTTGCTATGCCTGAAGAGCCGCAACAGCGGTGAAACGCGTAGCGCTAAAGCAAAGTAACAGAAGACTTTGGGTTTTCATTGTTTTTAGTATCATCATTCGACACAGAAGTTTACAGTTTCTTTATATATATATATATATATATATATATATATATATATATATATATATATATATATATATATATAATACATGATCAGTTAATGACTAACTATATCAATAAATAAATAAATAAATAAACAATCCTAAATCAAAAAATTATTACAGTGAATCACAGCACACAGCACATCACAAATGGAGCTCCCTCACAGCATTTCGGAATTAATATTCCTTAAGGTTTGTCGCCGAACGCAATTCATATCATCCGGTAGGGAATTCCAATAAAAGTTATAGACACACATAACACAAAATTTTGGGTATTAGTTGTATTTTATTTGTGTCCTCTCATTAGCGTGGGGCTTGTTTTCCCCGAGCTATAAGTTCCGACACTCTAAGTTTCTTACTTACTTACTTTATTGAGATATACCTACGCAGGCTAAAGCAGCCATAGAACACGGTTGAAATAACACGACTTCTTTGCGAATTATTTAACGAAACTTGGCATGATGGGTATTTTGTACTTCTACTTCCCACACCTGAAGAGAAAAGGAAACTCAAAATTTTTATCATTAGTGGCACTTTAAACTGTTGTAGATTTTCCTGAGTCCATACTGCAACCTCTGCCTCTTTTGGATTCCAGTCACTCACACACTCATGGTTATTTCAGTTAGGTAATTTGTTATGGTGCAAGACTGATTGATTGATTGATTGATTGATTGATTGATTGATTGATTGATTGATTGACTGATTGATTGATGGATGGATTGATTGAAGTGGCTGTTGGCCGCATTAACGGTGTTTCCTTATGGGCCAACGGCGTTTTCTTCTGAGAATGTGTGGGCATTTCGCCAGGACGAAAAACAAGTGGCCAAAACAAGTAATAACGAGGTTGACGTATGGCGGGTTCCACTGTACGTGGATATGAATGACTGAATTCGATCCGCAAAACTGTAAATAATGTTATTTTAATACAAGTGTTGAATCCCTCGTCTGTTGTCTTTTCCTGCGTTTTTATTACGTCAGCACCAGTACAGTCTGGTTTGAAAAGGATGCCTGTTTCCATGTCTATGGGTGGTTTACGGAATTACGGTCGTTTCGTTCCGTGGTCGTTTCCTTCCGCGACGTTTCGTTCCACGCAATAGTCATTTCGTTCCACCAAAATACTAGCAATTTCACAAAGTACACAGTGATAATTCGAAATTAAAAGTTCTGCTGTATATAAGCTTACTGTTTATTTAATCAGGTTTGAACAGAGGTCTCAAAGAACTTCATTTATCGTATCCAAGCTGGCTTCGTAAGATTCTCTTTTCATTCAGAAGAACGGCAATTGACGTGACTTAAAAATCGAAGTGTAGAAGCCTGTTGGAAAGTTTTTTTTTTAATCAGGCGTATTGTCCATTAAAAATTGTTTGTGATCATCAAAGTTGCGTACCTAACAAAGTTTATACGATAAATTGCGCGCGCGCGGCCGGGTCTTCAGTCCATCATGTTCGCCAACCAATGTCCGCGAGAGGTTCTGGGGAGAGCGACATGTTTAAGACAAATTTCTTGATCTGCCAGATCTGCTGCCGCTGCTCGGCATAAGGCAAGCTGGAACGAAAAGAGTTGGAATGAAACTACCATGGAACGAAACGCTATGTGCAGTACGCTTCGCCGGGCTGCAGTTTAATTACTAATAGTACCGGTAACTACGTTTTTATGACAGGTTGTCTAACTTTTGCGCCGCTGTTATGAGAACCTAGGGCGCTTACCATTTACACAAACCATCCGTGTGGAAATTTCAGGTGAAAATATGCAGTGCTGCAGTTTGTGCAAACGCAAAATGGACAAATCACAAAATGTGCTAGTATCAACTGGAAAGCTCATAAATAAAAGAAAAAGTGCATTGGTTAAGCCGACGGCCTATTATTTCTGAAATGTTCCAAATGGAATGGTGTGCACCATTTCATTTTCCAACCAGAATTTCTGGGATTTCCGTGTAAATGGTAAGGACCCCAAGTTTACCTGTTGACCGACCGGTTAGCTCAGTGGTAGAGCACCGGACTACCGTGCGGGAGATCGCGGGTTCAAACCCCGGCCGAACCAACACTCAGGGTTTTTAAATAATTGAGAAGAAAGTGCTGCCTTTGTAATGACATCTACAAACGGTTAGACTTTCCAGTCTTCTCGGATAAAGACGATAAACCGTAGGCCCCGTCTCACAACTCTTCATAATTCTCTGATTCTGTGGGACGTAAAAGAACCACTAGGGACGTAACAAAACTCTGGCAGTGACCACCCCTAGTGTCTGTCTTAATTTGATATTCACATTACGGGGGCACTCATAACTCAACTTCATTAATTGTAATCTGCGTTATAAGCAGTCTGGCAAAGTCCCCCGGCCAGTGTTGTAATGCGCATTTGAATATTGTATAGAAAATGTGCAATATAAATGTGATATAATTATTACTGACTATATGTACAACGAAGGCCTTCTGTATAATACATGCTCATGTGCTAGACTTTCTAGTCTTCTCGGATAAGGACCACTAGGACCACGATAGAGTAACGCAACAGGCATACCACTAAAGAACACACGACCAAGGAAACATCTCAACCTCGTTCCCAGTGTCTCAGGTTCATTTGTTAAATTCCCGCGAGCTTAACTCGGATACCGACTGTATAAAATGAAGCATCTTCGGAGAGTACGCCGGTCAAAAAAAGTGGTGACAGTTTTGCTAAAATAATGTCATCGAATGTGAATCAGTAGCAGAGTCACTCATCACAAGAATCACTCGAAGAAGTCTGCGAATCACTTGAGTCTGAATAAACAGCAAGTCCAGGAATAACCGATTTTTCCTGTTTTACTTGACTGCGTTCCGATTTGTCTTCAGTTCTGTTTGTGAGACTTTGTTCCTCCTTCAGTTCACCTTCACTCAAACTTGTGTTGTGTTCTTTGGAAGTTGTGTTTTCCTGTATTGCACTTCCTTCCTTGTTCGTTGTGACGTTATGATCTGAAAGCAAACGAAAAACAAATAAATTCACAAGTTTTACATATATAATAAGAATCGCTCAAGGTTACTGCTGAACTAGCATCCCAATCAATACGGAAAGATTGCAAATGAATTCGTATTGGAAGAATCCACCGCCATTCAAATAATTTTTTTGGGGTGGCGTCCACGTAACAAACATATCGATACGAAATTACCAAATGTCAGCGTAATAAAGTACCCATCTTGACCTGGTCGAATAACCTCTTGCCATTGACAAAACCGTTGCGGGCTAACTCAGCAACTCGGTTATTTCATTATTTTTTAGTTTTTGTTTTTGCTTGGCTGGGAATCTTTTTGTTTTCGTTGTTGCACCACTAAATTGCGTCACTGTACTAAAGGAAAAAAATACTGACAATTTTTTTTCTTATTGCCAACAAAGTCAAGTTTTCAGGGATTTCGATGAGACAAGCTAGGTTGCTAAATTATGCTTGCTACCGGCACGAGATAAACCACAGTACACGTATGTGAGAATGAATAATACGAAAACAAGAGAGAATGAGACAAAAATCATTTCAACGCCGCAGTTCAAACATATGATTTTCTTGTATTCGTTCTCACTCACATTCATCACTCACACAGGTTTATTACGAACCAACAAAATGACCTGCTCCCAGTTCGCTTGTTAGCTCGGTTGGTAGAGCACTGCACCGGTATCGCAGAGGTCGTCAGGGTTCGACTCCCGTAAAAGCCTGAATTTTTTTTTCAGGCTTTATTTTCACTATTGCTTAAGTGGTGTTCATAACTGCGATAATCATTCAAATCTTCAAAACCCTGAGTGGCCGGGACTCTTTCGCACGAGAAGAGTTTGTTGCAGATGAAACTTTACTGATCTGACGAAAGGTTGATCTGACACATGTTGGTAGAGCGGTTTTCAATTGAGTGTCGAAAGTAATTATGGTTTTGCTTTGGTTTTGCATTGCTTCTCTCTGTGATTGGCCAGGAAAAATAGCGCCACTTTCTCAACCAATGAGAAGCAAAACCAACGTGACTTGCACGCGCGTATTTTCCCGCGCTTTGCGCCGGCTACATTTAATTGCTTCGTATTCTGATTGGCTCATTGCACTGCTTACTTCTGTTGTGATTGGTCAGAGTAATTGCTTTGGTTTTGGTTTTACGACACTCAATTGAAAAGCGCTCTAGGTTGTTTCCCAAACTGATCAAAAGCATGAAATACGAGAGGAGGACGACGATGTCATCCTTTAGTTAACCTTCTTTACTCCAACTAAGCAAAAGCTGGTCATGCTCTGAATGAAAATAGACCCTATGCAAAAATGGCTGCCTTTGATCTTTGATGATCTTTGATGATCTTTAATTAAGATTTCAACAACACATTTACAAACGTGACTGATCCGCAAATAGCACTGGCTAATCTAGGCGGATCAGTCATTTATATATAAGGAATTAAAAAAAATTTAAATAAATAAATAAATAATTCTTTTGTTTGTATTCGAAATAGCCACACTAACCTCGTTCAGGATAAGAAATTCTTTAGAAATTTTGTCTCAAAAATGAGGATACTGAGCCTATTTTGAATACGAACAAAAGAATAATTTAAAGTCAGCCATTTTGCATAGGGTCTATGGGGGACATGAAAGTGAAGACAAAGTTATCATCAGGTTACTTACTTTTCTCAATATCTTCACAAACTTTAGACTTCTTTTCTGGTGAGGACTTTTCAGTATTGCTTAAAAAAGGGAAACTAAGGATTAGCACTTATATAACAGTGAATGATCTGACCAGAAAAAATACTTTTCATTATTAAGGGATCTTCCTTATAATTCTGGTTGCAATAAACTCTTTCTTTGGTTGGAATGAACTCTTTCTTTTCCAAGGGAGCAGGGGTGGCACAGCGGTGACAGCACTCACCTTCTACCAATGTGGCCCGGGTTCGATTGCCGGACTTTTTCTCGGGGTACTCCAGTTTTCCCCTCTCTTCAAAAACCAACACTTCTAAATTCCAGTTCGATCCGGAATGCTCGAACGTTTAATATATGAGGCCCCGGCTCGGGGGATTGGACAACCACTCCTCACGCTATCGAGCTTAAATGAATTGATTTGATTTGAAGAACTACCGACGTTCAGTAAACCTTCATAGATAGAAGTGCTGTAATGAAAATTTATTTTTTGAGCACAAAAAAACCACACATTAAAAGTGTGAAAAACTGGAAAGACACCAAAACAATTTGCAAACAAAAGGAATAATTTACTCTTTAATTTGATTGAAATTTACAGGTTTCACTGAATGTTTGTTAACCGCTCCGTTGCATGTCCAAAACTAAATTTTAATGTTTAATTTGTCCTTAAGTACATGACAGGTGCGTAACTGTGTGTTAGGTGCGATAAAAGTGCAAGTGCTTAGGTGTTGATTGCGTGTTAGTGTTTTGTGCACGTGCTGATTACATGATTGTGTAACATGTTGACTATCTTATCAAATTAAAGGCAAGTTTTCTCTTCTTGCTCATATTGATTGATTGATTGACTGACTGCTTGATTGATTGATTCAGGAAAAAACATCAAATTAATGTTATCAAAAGAGAAAGGGATATAAATGTCATAAATCTAATTGTTTTGGTGATTCCTTCAGCCTCCGAGCTTAAAATTTTTCAATTTTTTAATTCTAATTTTTATTTTAATTTTTACAGGTTAGTTATTTTATTAGTTGGTTCATTTTACTCATGTTTTAGGCTGCAAAGCGCTATTGGATTGCAATAGAAATAGTGCTATATAAATAGAGTATTATTATTATTATTATTATTATGATTATTATTATTATTATTATTTATAATCAAAGAACAAAACAAAACAAAACAAAACAACAGTAAAATGTTTCAGTGCATGAGTAACATGTTCTTTACAAAAAACTAGACCATTAGTTTTGGGGTTTCCATTGAAGTAAAGACATATTTTAGCTTTCTGAAATGGCACTACACTAGCATACCGTAACATTAACAATTTTTTTGGAATAGCCACTGGGTTACTTTAACCTACCCTTTCCTTTTTATTGCTCCAGCTATAAGTTGTAACTGAGATTTTTTGGTGGCAGACTCTTGGGATGATTTTCTATTCGATACTGCTGACCCTGGTGGTTTAATGTCTGCAGGCACAGTTACTGTACTCTGAAAATGAGAAACTGCATCCTTTAAAACAAAAAGAACAAAAAAAACAGTATATTACAGCCATTGCTTGACGGGTTGTGGAACTGTTAATAATCATTGATAACAAACAAAATCATTTCACGGTTATAAAATTATTATCTCAACTGACTAATAAATAGCTAGAAAAGAGAACAAACAAGCAAATATAGGCAGCATGGGCGAGGGTGAGAGGAACATGCATGAATCAGTGATTGTTGTCCATGCACAAATACATGTACACAAATGTGGTAAACAAGTAAATGATTGGACAAACTGTTTGACTGACTTCTGGAATTTTTTTTTTTTTTAACAGCTTTATTAAATGGAATGGAATGGAATGAATGGTTTTGCAACTTTGAGACTACCTCTAAGCCTCTCCAAACTTGGGATGTTCAGACACTCTCACAAGTCAGATGCCTAGTACAAAATTTGGCAACAATTAAATTGTAAGATGAAAATTTGGTGAAAATTAAATCATATTTTTGAATGACAATTCATAGCCCACATTAAATGAATCAAACAACCAATAAACCAATCAATTTCATGTACAGTACTAAGATTTGCAGAAAAGAACAATCATTATGGTATTAGTTGAGATAACCAGTTATCATGCAAACACTGCTCATACCCGATATTCTTTTATTTCTTGTGACTCTTCATTGAATCGTCGATTGGCAATTTCTTCCTGTTGCTTAGCAACCATATCAAGAAATACAGTCTCATCACTATCAAGGCCACGTATCATGTTTTCTAAAAGAAGATTAAAGTACAAGGCATAATTATGTAAGATAATTTTAATGGAGACTGAATCACGCGCATTAGATCATATATTTTTAATGAATTTTGCGCTATATAAGTAACAAGTTTATTATTATTTATTTAATCACAAGACCTGAAATCAGTATCATAAAGGCTCTCACTATTTCCACCATAAATACTTTATATTTAGTTTTTCCTGTAAATACCTCAATAACACTATATATTTACTAAAATAAAATATACACTCATGTATATTTTAATGAGATGTACTAAGGAAATGTGAAATAAAGAGTTGTTGTTGTTGTTGTTGTTGGCCTTTTTAACACCATCACATCACCAGTTTGACGCAAGTCTTTCATTGAATCATGCAATCACCACCATAGTATACGTGCTGCCACAGCTGAAAAAGTCACAGTGAGGACCACAAGTGAGGTCTCACAGTCTAACAATAATATAGTTACAATATTGTATCAGCACGACATAGAGCTCAGAGTCTATTGATGGGTCAGTACTTGCATTAACCACTCCGATTCTCAAAAGAGGTGACAGATTATAGGCACATCCATTTTCTGATTAAGTGAAAACAGTGACTCCTTTTTAACATGTATATTTTCTGGAACAGTTTACTCAAATCAATATATAGTAGTTCCCAGTTTTGAAAATTAGAAATAAAAAAAGCTCTCATCATCTCAAACATGAACTCAAGACATATCCCTTAGGAGTAGTGAATGGTTTTTTAAAAAGGTACTTTAACTAAATTTCATCAGTGTTCTTACGTGTGCCAGACCGCGGCACTGCAGCACTTTTTTAGGAAACGTAATAAAAGGGATCTCAGGGCGCAAAGGAGTGTATGAAGCTGCAAAAATGACTCTAAAAGGTATATGAGCCTGCTAGAAGAAATTCTAAAATCAGTCAGAAATTAGTCAAGTTTTGAACAAGCCGTGGAAAAGCAAGAAAAATGTACGATTCATACAACAGGGCTTATGATTGGCTGGGTCTGTGGTGCATAAACCAATAAGCAACACTATTATATTTGAGCAAGCACATGCTGCAGATAGTCTGCCATAGTGTATTTGTTTTCAATCTGCGTGCGTGCGGCAAGCCAGCTCATTTTTATTCATGGAAAAATCTTAAAAACAAACAAACAACAACAACAAAGAAACAAACAAAGAAACCTAGAAACATATTTCAATTTTAAAATAAGTGTGAAAAACTGGAAAGACACCAAAACAATTTGCAAACAAAAGGAATAATTTAGTCTTAAATTTGATTGAAATTTACAGGTTTCACTGCATGTTTGTTAACCGCTCCATTGCATGTTCAAAACTGAATTTTAATGTTTAAGTTGTCCTTAAGTACATGCCGGACACATAGGTCGGTGACTATGTGTTAGGTTCTATAAAAGTGCAAGTGCTTAGGTGTTGATTGCGTGTTAATTAGTGTGGTGCACGTGATTACATGATTGTGTAACATGTTGACTATCTTGTTATCAAATTTAAGGCAAGTTCTCTCTTCTTGCTTATGATTGGCTGGGTCTGTGACACATAAACCGATGAGCATCACTATTTTTGTATTTGTATTTTGTACTTGTATTTTATTTCATCTCCATTTAGCATTAATTACATAACTATTAATTACAGAGAATGAAGTACTGGTAATACTAAATAGGAGAGGGGCACATCCAGGTAGACAATTACATTTGAGCAAGCACATGCTGCAGATAGTCCGCCATATTTGTTTTCAATCTGTGTGTGTGCGGCGAGCCAGCTCATTTGCTCATATTCATGGTAAAATCTTAAAAACAAACTAACAACAACAACAAGAAAGAAAACAAACAAGGAAACCTAGAAACATATTTTAATTTTAAAGCAAAAATGCCATGGTTTCATTTGAATGAAGACAACTCCGAACACAAAGAACCAACCAAAGAAACTCAAACAAAGGGAACGAGAAACCAAAGCAAGCAAGAGTATTTCAACAAATATCATTATGTCCCGGTCTGTCTCTCAAATGGTACACTTTTTTTTTCTTTATGGGCCCTTGGACCCCAAGAAGCAAACTTCTGGTGACAACATTGTTTCATGGTTCTCGCAGTCTTGAACTTTTGCATAAAGTCCTCTCAGTGAAGGAAAGAATAACAGCTTGCCATCTCGCACAGTCTTGAATTTACCATTTGCCACCCCCTTCTCAGAGTTTGAAGTAAGAGGGTTCTTAATGGTGCACAGATGAACATCCCTCGACAAGTTGTTAAGTTTAGAGTGGCTTTCAATCTCTTAAATGAAGCTGGGTGCTGCTATCTAGGTTCCTGCTTCTGATAAAACTTCTGAAATTTCTACCTGCTCTTGCAAACTGCTGCTTTCTTGAATGAATTTTATTTCCTGGTGGTAACTTAGTAATTATAATTATATTTATAATAAAAAAATTTTCAAGCATCAGTACACACTCAATTGATGTTGCTCGTCCCATTCATCCTGCTTTTTCTGTTTCTGTTCTTGTAATCTCTCGTAAAGAGTCTTGTTGTCGTGGACCTGCTCAGGACACTCTGTCACAAATGAACAAAGTAAAACATATTGAATATCAGTGTGCATTTTTTGTTAATCAGTGGCAAGGATGATGTTAACTTGGCACTATTAAGCTGCTGTTGTTTTGGTCCCCATAGTGAGAATTAAACAGGTGACCTTTTGAAAATTATTATGATGTCACAATGGTTGCCAGATTGAGAAGTGCCCTGGCTGTGAAGTGGTGTAGTGTTGACTGATTTCTATCCTAATTAAACATTCTAGATCCAGACAAAATGAGTAAATTGGACAACATTATCCACATATACACTCACAGTAAAGTATTCTTTTTGACCATACAGAAATCAGCTTGGTTGTACAGGCAATACTGTACTATAGAGTGAGCGGCCATGTTGGTGTTCCAAAACAAAGAAAAGGCAGCCATGTTGGTGTCTCAAGCTAAACCTCTGGGAATTGAACTCTATTTTTATGCAAATACTTTCTTTTGTTTCAGTAAACCAAAGTGACCAGGAGTCACGTGAATGAAAACGCTCTATTTTACATGTTCATTAAACTAATGTACACCCCCTATGCCCAACAGTATACAGCCATGGGTTGGAGAACTTTTGTGGTGTATTCAGCTGGACACAGCAATCTCAAGATTCTGTAGTATTGCTATGGAAACAACCAGCTTGTTCACTGGAAGTTGCAATAGCTATTCCAGTCATTTGATGTAATGTTCTCTGTACTGGATATTAAAAACAACCCAGCTCTAGAGAATTACCAGAGTGATTAAGTACTTCCAGTGACTTCTTAGGATATTATGAACACATCAGTTTAAGCTTGCACTGGAGCAGCTTCCAACTTTGAATATTAAAGACACTAAATACTTCATCTTACCGAGAGGATCATCCTCCTTCCTTACTTTTTCCCATTCCTCTTGTCTTCTTTTACGAATGTCGTCAAGTTCTGTCTCCGAAACAAAAGAAACTCCACTCATCTTTGCAGAAACATCTAAACAGCAGGAGCAAATGGTCTTGACTGGAGTGAGGACTGGGGTGAGTGGACCCGAGCCCGCAAGCATTGATTACATTGTTGATTACATAGCTACAAAATGGCGGACAGAATTTTGCTAAACGCGACGAAGGGAAAACCTAAATCCCTAAGCATTTGTAATAAGGAATTAAGAAGCGTTCCTCCTTTAATTGGAAAAATAACATCTCTAAGATTTGTAGATTTAAAGAGCAACGTTTTGACGGACCTTCCTGGCGAATTTTCCTCGCTAAAACAGGTGACAGTCTGATTTGTTTACTCTTCTTCTTCCTCCTTTTTTTTGCGAAAAATGCCAAAATGAGGTTTGAGTGTTTAAACTTACTTTACTGACGTTGATGTGGATTCAATTTTAAATGCTTTAAATAATTATGATGTCATTAAGAATTTTAAAATTGAAATATAACTGGATATAGTCTAGGACTTGACTGAGTTATAACCTTAGAAATCAAATAACGATGATCTTTTTCTTCACTACATGTAGCTGGAATCTCTTAACCTTGGAAACAACAAACTTGAAGATCTTCCAGAAGTCCTTTCGTATTTGTCTGGATTACAGAGATTGCATCTGTTCAATAACCAACTGAGGAATCTTAACTCTTCAGTTCTTAGTAAGTATCTGGTATAGTTTTATTTATCAGTTCTATAATCCCTGCTGGCTTCCAAACTAAAATCATAATTTCTCAATAATAAGAGCAGCCTCACTCGAGCTTTGAATTCCTTTCCTTTAAACCGACCAATAAGGAGCAGGCTTCCATTTTCTAGAAACCTGGTCCTAGTTCTCGTCTTGTTGTGTTTTGGGTGGCAAATATAACGAGAAATATGATTGGCGCAGCTGGTGAGAATTACATGCATTTTATTGGTTCTCAGTAACAGAGGGAAAGGAATGCAGAGCTCGAGTGAGCAGCCGTTAGTGGGGAGGAGCGTTATGTGACGACCCTAATAACAGCTGCGAAGGAGACTAGCCTTTTTGGGGAGTCAGGGACCATTTTCAACTCCCCAAATTTTGAAAATAACCACTTCACATGGTTCCAACTGGGGCACTTTAGGGGTTAATAAACACAGACCCATTCTGACAACTTTTTGAGGGATTTTTATTTCAAATGTCATAAATTTCCATGGTCAGTAATTTGGGTTGGAAAAGCAAAGGTATTAAGCAATTATTTTTTATTAACTATGTTAATTATTAAGTGTCAAGTAGGCAGCAAACACTCCACTGTATGTAGGCTGCAAAATCGTCGGATACAGTGTACTGGCAAATTTTGAATGGGCTATAAGAGTAGCGAGCTGTCATAAAATGTTTGAACCCAGGAGTTAATATCTTATAACTTGATGAAGCATGATTATGTACGTGGGTATTGTGTAGTCCAGAGAAGGACTATTTGTGGTGACATTAACTAACCTTTCACACCTAAGTGGAAGTCATCACTTGACTCTGATGATGACGTTTTTTCAGGTTGTTAAAACATCAGTCAGTGCTACGTACCACAAATTAAAGCTTCTTCTTAGAACTACAAATTACACTTACCCAGTTGATTGTGCTGGACTAAGAGGTAGTGAGAGCAATGTTACACAGCACCCTTAAACTTTGCACGCAGCTGCAAAACTTATGAAAATTGGCAAAAATGGGAAAATTTGTCAAGTCAGTGAAAAGTAGTAGAAGAGGAGGTTGAGGGTTGCAACAAAAACTGTGAAAATTGCAAAACTTACAAAAAATTGGAAAATTTGTTGAGTCAGTGAAAAGCAGTAGAAGAGGAGGTTGAGAGGACCCCAATATTTAAGCTGGTATTTTTTGTGAAAACTACGAAAATTGCTGTGTTTTAGTGGAGCTTCTGACATGAAGTTAGTAGCTTTAAGAGCTACACTGTATCTTATGTCAAAGGCCCAGTAACTGGATCTTTGGGCTACATGTATCATACATGTTAGAGGTGTTACATGTATATTAGTTTGCCAATGTGACTGAAGGATGCATGATTTGATTTTTTTGTCCAATAATATTTATTTGACTTCAAAATAATTTCCCCTCTTAGGTGGTCTGCAGAAGTTAACTTTTCTTAATCTCAATGGAAACCAGCTTCAAGATTTGCCAAGAGAAATAAACAGGTGCATTAAATGCTTGGATTGATATGAATCAAATCATACAGTGAAATTAAATGTGACTCAATGTAATTTAGGCAAGGTTAAAATCAAGGCAATGCAAGCAGCAGTCTTCTTCATGGCAGCTCATATTTGGTACAGGGCAGCCCAGTTAGTTGCAGGGTTCTGAGTATTTAAAGGGCTCAGATTTCTGAGAATCATTGTGCAATCACTCATGTTTGCATTTTGCAAAGCCTTCAGGTTACCATGGTTACCTTGGCTCTTAGCTCATATGCTCCTAGTGCCACCATCCATATAAGCACCAACCCCCAACCTCATCTATTGCTGAACAGATAAGTTTAATGATGAACTAATCTTGTGATGAAATCATATTTATCAATTAAAAATAATTGCAAGTGGACAAGTCCCTTAAGTGAACACTGATGCTGACTGTAATCTTATGATATACAACCATCTCTTCATTGAAGGACTAATTATTTTTTCCAATCCCCTTAAAAAGTTAAATGTTTTGCAAATTACAGGTCAACCATGATATTTTACAGCCATTGAAAGCTGGCCATTAAGACAGTCAGTAACTCTAAAGTGGTGAATTAAGAAGATGGTCTAAGGTTGACACTGAATTCTAGTGTATTAAGGAATTACGAACCTTAATGATCATCACTTTCAAATAAAAGATATGTAGATGTGTTATTCGTTACATATGACTAGTATGTGTTTCCATAGGCTGGTGTCATTACAGTTCCTAAGTGTAGATCATAATCAGTTACGCATTGTTCCCACTGAGATCTGTCACTTGATCAACCTTACAGAACTTCACCTCGCTGATAACCAAATAACAAGGTAAAACCAAGTGCCTTTTGAGTGAATATTTAATACCTACTGTGGACTCCATATTCAATATTGATATAAATTATTGAGGGAGGCAGGATGGCCGAGTGGTTTGGGGCGCTGGTTTGCCTCCAGCCAGTTAGGATTCTTATCATGTTACAGTACCGCTCAAAAGTAAGTTACCAGTCGCAATACACGAATTGCATCGCGCGCTACGCGATTCGCGTCGCGTGAGAGTCACTAAAGCGGAAATTTTGGGCATAAATTTTGGGTGATTTGCAACGTGACATCAATTAAATTCGCGTAATACTTTCCGAATGCAGCTATTGTTCTGTCAAATTTGAGTCGTTCATACATGTAGTTCACTTTTGTGCAAATAAATACAGCATCATTGAGGTCATTACAAATCGAAAACTTGTAAACAAACCGACGAATGATCAATTGCGAATGATAAGCATAATTCGTTACTCTCGCTAGCGCTGAATTTAGTAGAATTTTTATCAGTTCTGTCGTCGATACGTTTAAATGGTCGTGTTTTCTAAATTCGTTGAGGACATAATCAAGAGCTAGCTCGGCACAAGCAAATGACTAATGACCGGCCGGGTTACTGCATATGCATTTTGCTTTCGGATCGCAAATTTGCATAAAACCGCAAAACTACTGTCTGTGTAATTTGAAACGGGTTTACCTAAAACACGGAATCCGGAATCCGGAATCCGGAATCCGGAATCCGGAATCCGGAATCCGGAATCCGGAATCCGGAATCCGGAATCCGGAATCCGGAATCCGGAATCCAGAATGCGGAATCCGGAATCTGGAATCCGGAATCTAGAAACTGGAATTAATAATTAATAAGAGGGTTAAAAGAACCGAATAATAATAATAATAATATTAATAATAATAAATAAAGATAAAATGTCTCTTCACACTACGACAAAAGGAGTTATACTCAGTTATGTTTCTAATAGCTATAGGGAGCTTATTAAAAGTAGTTGCTGCCGAGTGCTGAAAAGTTCCCGACTCTCTCGGAATAGAAAGGACAGGTGCAATCGAAGATCTTAAGCTATAAGCACTGACCATGAAGACGATAGATGTCTTACAGGAGGAGGTAGGTGACAGGAGTGAAGTCTTAGTCTGGGACTTGGTTTGTTCTTTCCAGTTGAGTCGATGTGGAGGGATATAAGGATAACTATTAAGAAAGACCGTATGCAGGATCATTAAATGCAACTTATAGAGCTGATCCGCGAGATTTTACACTAGTTTAACCTTAAGAAACAAACAGGCCCATGCAGTGCAGCCATCGCTGCAAAAACGGAGTGAGAAGCATTGCTATTGGGAAGAAAATCTTTCTTGGAGCAGATTAACCACGTTTATCGCCTACAGTAAAAGTAGGCCTGACCAAGTCCTCAGTTGTTGTAGATATCCTTAACCAATCAGAAGTGGAGAGCAGCGGATTTTGCGTGCTCAAGGTTCCTACATAAAAGTTTCAAGGTATATTGGGCACCATACTGACTTAGGTTTTTTCGAAAAAAAGAGCAATGACTGAAGACGGTACAACTGTATGAGGGTGAAAATGTTGTAAGCAAACGAAAGCGCTAAAACAGTCCTCACCCAGCCCCCATAGCTATCATTTCCAGGTGGGGCATTTATAAACGTCTTTTCTTTTTTTTTTTTTTTTTTGGAAATAAATATTTTTTTGTCTTCTTTTTTTCTCCAATTAATCTCTCGGATTATATTTATTTCGTGTTAGTTTCTTTTTTTCTGTATATTTAAAAGTTTTTTTTTTTTAAGTGATCTTTCTTCGTCTTTTGGAGATGTTCCTGAATGTACCGGGATGTTCCAGAATGTCCCATTTTCCACGTTTTATCGACGGCCACTCGACAACCTGAAATGTACGCGCCGATACAGTTCCCAAACATTCCAGCATGGAGCAACAGACAATGACCAATCAGGCGTAAGCGTTCCCACGCGCAATTAAGTCAAGATATGCAAAGTGATTTTTCTCTGCTTTTTGGTCACGAAGCGTTTAAAATAGCTCTTGTTTTATAAAGATCTAGCTGAAATCAATAACAAAACATTGAAAACGGAAAAAACGTTGCTCGAAATCAAAAAAGGTTGATCGAAAATCGAAAGTTGTTCAAAAAGTTGCCGTCAACTTGTGGACAGGCCTAACACTATTCATCGACAAAAAGAATAAGAAAAGGTGCTTTTAATTAAAATGATTTTAATTTAAAATGTTCAAAATGCACAAAACATTGATTAGTATCGTTGAAGTGTGATTGAAAGCTGTGTGCTTTAAAGGAATCAGGTGGTTTATTAAAAGCAAAACCAAAGTATTAAAATGCTGCCCTAGATTGACTGATTGCTTCATTGCTTGATTGTTGCAAAACTCAGGCTAAGTCATCATATAATTTGTTGACCATATTATTACCCAAGTGACTTCAACCTTTGTCAAAATTTTTTACCAAACTTCTGTACATTCCGTATTCCGGATTTCATATTTCGTATTCCGGATTCCGGATTCCGGATTCCGGATTCCGGATTCCGGATTCCGGATTCCGTGTTTTAGGTAAACCCTTTGAAACCTTCCACTCAATATGACCGAAAAATTCGTGAGAAGCCAAGGAATAGAACCCGAAACAGAACGGAGTTTATTTTATTTCCTTCTTTGTGCACGAAAATTTTATCATGTAGAAATCTGAAGTTCATTCTGGCAACGGTGAAGACGCATAAGTTTGGGCAGTTGTATGTGAAATGTTTTGTTTATTCGACACGCCGACGCTCAATCATATATTTTCTACTTCGAAAGACCGGAACACATTTTCCTGGCCATATCTTTGTAAACTTGTGCAGATTTTAATCCAGTAGAGTTTGTCTGTGGAAAAAAGATTTGCCGAAGAAGCCTTACACGTGCTCCGCTTAATTACGCCGGTCTTCTTATCTACGGCTCGATCTGTCTTTAATTTGCCACTTGAAACTCCATGCCAACTCGCCAACATTTTCAATTTTTTTAATGGCTAGTTGTCAAGAATCAGATGAATAGAAAACTAACAAAAAGTATCAAGCATCAGTCATGGCTCATGGACGAGCCGAAAAATTGGCGGTTTGATGTACAGTGTAGGAAGAAGCTGGTGTCCAATGAAGCGAATTGAATGCGGCACGACGACGGTAGAATTCCTTGGAATGTCTCGACTTCAAAAGACTGAAAAGCATGTTCATGTACATCATATTGTGTATGTAGGTTTTTTAAAGTTAATGTGTCAACCTCAGTCTATCAAAGTTTCGAGGAGAATACAGTTTGACACGGAATTTGGAAGCAAAGCACACGCTGCCTACGGTGTTCGAGGAGTATCACAAATAAAATTTACTATTTCTGATTCTTTTCTTGTTTTCTTTGATTTTGATATGTTGTTTATGATTAAAAACGAAAATCCTTTTGGTTTTTATTGTGTCATTTTGATTTTGAATTTGTCGCGTTTGATTTCTCAAATGGCACTTTGATTTCCAAAATTTGTCGCGTTTGATTTCTCAAATGACACTTTGATTTCCAAAATTTGTCGCGTTTGATTTCTCAAATGGCACTTTGATTTCCAAAATTTGTCGCGTTTGATTTCTCAAATGGCACTTTGATTTCCAAAATTTGTCGCGTTTGATTTCTCAAATGACGCTTTTGATTTCCAAAATTTGCCGCGTTTGATTTCTCAAATGGCACTTTGATTTCCAAAATTTGTCGCCTTTGATTTCTCGAAAGCATTTTTGATTTCCAAAATTTGTCGCGTTTGATTTCTCAAATGCATTTTTGATTTCCAAAATTTGTCGCGTTTGATTTCTCAAATGACACTTTTGATTTCTACAACTCGGTGGGTCCGGGGGTAGGTCCCCCGGATAAAGTTTAAAATTAAAGTCCTCTGAAATGGCTGGAAATAGATTTAAAACTAACATGGTGTGGTGAAAAATATACTTTCAGCAACAAAAAGCTGTTTTAAAACAAGAATTTAATTACCTTTTCGCTGAACTAATCATAACGGGCAATTAGTAAAGTACCCAAAGGCTCAACTCAACATACGATTGCCCTCGAGACATTGTACTGTTGAAAAGTGTGGAGGGGGGAGGGGGGGAGCTTAAGCCCCCCAGCCCCTCCCCCTGCGCGGTGCCTGTCATAAAACCTGGGCTCGGTAATATTCTACTCAAGGCCGGGGACAATCAGTTGTACTAATCATGGCCGAACGAGAGTAGAGAGGGCTTTTTCGAGGAAGTTGTATCAACCACCCGCCTGCCTAAATTAAGGTTCGAAAACAAATACATAATATTGAACAGAAATTCAGAATTATGCAAGAGATGATGTCAGATCTTAAGAAAGCCAACAATAAAGATGTTTCAGCTTATCCTTGTGTTCTTACTGAGTCCTTAAATGAGAAAGACAAGGTCTTAAACACTAAGAAATACTTAAATAAGAAACGCAAACATCGCACAAGACTAAAGACTAGTTAAACAAAGTGTATCCAAGAAAGCCGAAGAGAAAAATAATACCTATATTAGAAACCTCTCAGAATATAACCTGACAACTGACCAGATCAACCTATTATCTAAAGGCCTCCGTTTCATCCTGTCTCCACACATTTAAGTCTAACTTGCTTAGATTAGAACGCAAAGCTATTAAAGAGCTAAAAGAAAACTCGGAAATAAATATCAAGGAAGCAGACAAAGGAACCACGACTGTCTTAGGGAACAAAACAGATAAGATTAAAGAGGGCATGAGATTAATCGAGGTCAAGGAACACAACAGGCCCCTCGAAAAACCAATGGAAACTTCTACTTAAATGGTTATCTCAAACACCGAACCGTCCGCGCAACCCAGTTTTTTACACTTTAACAAAGACGCACAAGGTCAACTTGTCAAGTCGACCGATAATTTCTGGATACGACTCTCCTACTGAGAGAATTTAAGCCTTCATTGACAGCCTCCTCCAACCAATTATGAAAGAACAGCAGTCCTACCTTAAAGATACAACACAGTTTATTAACTTCAATGGAGGAACGAGAGTTCCACAAAACACGATTCTCGTCTCATATGGACGTTACAAGTATATACACGAATATACCGCAAGAAGACTAATGACGATCATATGCCACGCATACGACACATTCTACACGGAAAGCCCCCGCCCCAATACCGACAGGCTATTTAAGAGAAATGCTGAGACAGGAGCCCATGGCTGAGATTAATATTACAAGAAAACTCTTTTCAGTCAAATGGAGAAGACTTCCTCCAGACCCATGGCACGGCTATGGGCACGAAAACAGCGGTCTCTTTTGCCAATATTTTCATGGCTAAGATCGAGACAGCAATTATCGATCAGCACAGTACAAAACCGTTGGTATGGAAGAGAATAAAATTTACCGCTGATATCTCTGACAAAGAAACTATTTTCCTTAATACATGCATTTACAAAGGAACGAGATTTGCCAGCTGAGGAATCTATCCTTGTCACGCACACTTATTTTAAACCTACTGAAACATTCCAGAACACGCACTTTAAATCCTGTTACCCTCCCGGGACCACAAAAGCCTTCGTGAAGGGTCGAAGGTCTTAGACTGCTTAACAACTAATTCTTCAGAGGAAACTTTCACAAAAAACATAAAAAATCAAACTACGCCCTCGAGCGAAAGGCTACCCGAACAACCTTCTAGATAAACGCTCTCGGAAGTCAGATTCTCTGATAGAAAGATAGCTCTCAAAGAAAATACTAGAGCGCATAAAGAAATACTACCCTTTGTAACGCAATACAACCCATGTGTGCCTAACCTCAAACGCATTCTAAGAAATGGCATCTCTAAACTTAAAGAAATGTTTAAAGATCATCCAATTATCTCTTATAAGAGAGGCAGATCTTTAAAAGACCTACTAGTGAGAGCCAAACTGTAGTAGTTAAATCTTATTACACTACATGTGAAAGGTTACTACATTCATGGAGTCTTCATGCGACACGTTTGTGGGATTTGTGAATGACCTGTCATATTATTGCTTGCTTTTGGACTGACATGGCAGCGAAATACGAGCAGACAACAGAAGGGCAATAGGTCACGCGTACACTCATCAAACAATCTGGGACGTGTCATTTGAGAAATCAAACGCGACAAATTTTGGAAATCAAAAGTGTCATTTGAGAAATCAAACGCGACAAATTTTGGAAATCAAAAGTGTCATTTGAGAAATCAAACGCGACAAATTTTGGAAATCAAAAGTGTCATTTGAGAAATCAAAAGCGTCATTTGAGAAATCAAACGCGACAAATTTTGGAAATCAAAAGTGTCATTTGAGAAATCAAACGCGACAAATTTTGGAAATCAAAAGCGTCATTTGAGAAATCAAACGCGACAAATTTTGGAAATCAAAGTGCCATTTGAGAAATCAAACGCGACAAATATTGGAAATCAAAGTGCAATTTGAGAAATCAAACGCGACAAATTCAAAATCAAAATGACACAATAAAAGCCAAAAGGATCTTTCTTTTTAATCATAGACAACATATCAAAATCAAAGAAAACAAGAAAAGAATCAGAAATAGTAAATTTTACTTGTGATACTCCTCGAACACCGTAGCTGCCCTTCTCCGGCGATGATTGATCGATTACGCATATTCATTTCTTCTTAGCGGGTTTTTGCGAACACTGGAAATTGACTATTGAAATCGACTATTGTTGCTTTACAATGGGCACATTAAAAGGTGAGAGAGCTTCAAGTCAATATACTTACAGTTTCCAGGACATCGCGCGCTACGCGAATTGTGTAGCGCGCGGCGCGATTCGCGTAGCGCGCGACGAGAATCGCGTAGCGCGCGACGCGATTCGCGTCGCGCACGAGGGTGGTAACTTACTTTTGAGCGGTACTGTATGTCTATTTGAATTATTTGTTTCTGTATTTGCTCAGCCCCACTAGCCTTTGTGCTATAAACACTACTGAGGGTAAAGAAAGGTTATTTATTTACTTATTAAATATTTATTTATTTATCGATCTCCCATACTTTTGAGTTTGATTCTATTTGGATCTCATTTATCTATATTTTAATTAACATTCAAAACATTCACATGGGCAACAACAGTATTTTTGCGAGTCTCTGTTGCTATTGGCGTCAAGTCTGTCACCCACTGACCTCCTTCTTTAAACCCATTGGCACCCGTGCCAGCCAAAACCAGCAGCACAAGACTCCCATGCTTCAGAACATTGCAACTTTTTCAATTGCACAAATATTGCCTTAACTGTCAGTTGTGAGCACGAAATGGAATGTCCTTTAAATTTGGATATCCAATAATCACAAGAAACGTAGTGATTTTTACCAAAATAATATGGCCTTTTGAGTTTGGACAAGAATGAAACTAACTGTTTTTAACGTCAAAGACAAACGACAAAAATGCCCCTTTTTGCCTTTATGTTTTTTAAAGAAATCATCGTTGAAAAACCAAACTTCAACCATCATAACAAAATTCAGTCCTTGTTCTAGCTTAGAAATGACTTTTTTTGTTCATATTCTTCTCCGGGCAAGCGTAGATACAGGCTTTTGTTCCAGTGCATTCAGGCCTTTCCTCCATTTTCAACATCTCGACCGCATTGCATGCTGGGAAATAACGAGAATTTTTGACAGTGCTCATTCCTTCCCCCAATTCTTTCATATATAAAGTCTACAGCCACTCTGACCTACTGCCAAATATTCCTGGTTGTGGCCATCTTCAGTGCTCACAAATTCCAAAATACATTCCATAAATTCATCAATACTTGAGTCCCAAAGGTACTAAGTGTCCAACTGGCCAAATTCCCAGTTCGGCGAGTAACAAGCCAAATTCGACAACAAAGTACATCACCTTGCTCAATTCTTTGAGAAAGTGGCCTCTTAGCTACCGTCACACTTAATGATGCTCATCAGACAGCTACTGAAGATGAAAAATCGCAAGCAAACCGAACTTGGGCTGTTGTTGTAGCTCCACGGATGAAAGATAGCTACATCAGAATGACATTTTCAGAAACCTTGAGCCTCCAGTGCCTTAGGACAGCATCACTTTTCCATGGTAGTTAAAATAAAGAGTCATGAAATGCTATGGATCGTTTATAGGTGAAAAATCACTCTGAAAGTTTAAAAATGGCTGGTAGTCAATGGGTTAATAAAGCCATAATTCAATGACACAAGGGAGGGGTGAACACTCAAAAGATGAATTATTCAATATTATGCATCATTCGGCGGTTGCCCTGGGTTCAAATCCCACTCTGGCCGCTAGCTGGTGTTGCTCTGGGTAGTCCCTGGTTCAACTCCTTGGTCATCCTTGTAAATAGCCAACTGGTTTGCCTCCGACCAGTTGGGATTCTTATCAGTGTTGTTTATTTGAATTACATGTATTTGTTTGTAAAGCGCATTTGATCATATCTACATGTTAATTTGCGCTATAGAAATATTAATTATTATTATTATTATTAATCTTTGTGTTGGTACAGGAAGGAGACTGTTGTTAAAATTTTTATCTTCTTTGTTTTTTTTGTTTTTGTTTTTTGTTTAGTCTTCCAGAGGACATGGCATTTCTCAGGAATCTTACAAAACTTTATGTGTATAAAAATTTTATTGAAGAGTTACCAGAGGTAAGGTTTCAGCTGGTCAGGATGGGAGATGGAGGTGTCAAGTTCCATGTTTGTGCATATGACTATTCTGCTTGCAATTCATATTTTAAGTTTGTTTAGTCCAGTTTAGCCATTAGATACCATTAGTCAAGAAAACTTTCTAAAAGCAAGTAAAAATTCTGTCAACTGGCAATGATGTAATATCTCACTGTAAA
>JAEMWC010000093.1:1320000-1330000 GCA_016490735.1 Pachyseris speciosa
GCTATAGTTTGCAACTATATCTCCTGCTTGGCTTTGGAGCGATGGAGGCTGTTAATAGTAGATAGTAACTGACCCAAGACTGATATCCATCTTTGTTCGGTCGTGTGTTGAGAACTTTTTCCAGTTTATTCGATTTCAGATGGGTAATTTGTCACTTTATTTAACAATTAAAAGCTCGCGCATCGTTTTAATGACGTGATATTAGCGTGTGTGCCTTTTAAGAGTATTGACCATTTCGGAGTTGCGCAGGGAACTGGGGCGAGTCTCAAATTTTAATCAATCGATAAATTGACCACCACCACATAAAAGATAAAGTTGAGATTGGCCAGTCGACTAAGTTTGAAGCTTTAGGTTCAACAGAGACCAAGTTGTGGTCTTTAAAACACAGTTCAAAATCCATACAAACGTCTCTACTGTGAGGCTGCGTCCCCCAAAACCATATATACTCTTAATTTTTTTTACGATTTCTGTGATATTCTTAAAAATGGACAAACAAAGTGATTTCCACCACAGTTATTTCCAAATAGAAGGTACATGACAGGATTTTACAGTTGTCACAAAACTGAAAAATATTTTTAAGCGTTTTGGGGAACACAACCTCAAAATTAGAGACGTTCATGAATTTTGAACTATGTTTTTAAGTCCATAACTTGGTCTCTGTTCAACCTAAAAGCATCAAACTTAGACAATTGGGTAAACTCAACTTTATTTTGTTATGTTATGGTGTCAATTTATCTATTTGTTTGTTGAATTTGAAACACGCCCCACTTCCCTTTGCAACTCCGAAATGGCCAGTTAAGCCAACGCAAATAACGCCATATTTCTGGATTTATAGCTTCTATAGCCTGCGTGGCAGGCGAAGAAAAGGGAGAGGGATTGGCCAATCCCCTCTCCCTCTCCCTCCCTCTCCTTCCCCCTCCCCCTCCCCTCTCCCTTTTTCCCTCCCTCTCCTCCCCCTCCCCCTCCCTTTTCTACGCCTGCCACGCAGGCTATAGCTTCTAAATCATTATAAAACTCACATTTTCGCGATCTAAAACAGAAATTTCGCGATTAAAATAGTACAGCCATGCCATAATGTAATTAATAATAATACTTAAAGTGGCGATTGCCTGTAGAACTTAACACAGTGTTATCGAGATTGTATAGCCAGTCAAACATGTTTTCTCACATCTGGAAGCGACTTCTCTGCAAAAGTTGGCAACATTGTTTGGCGGATAATAACGTCATTCGTGTAACCATTAGGCAAGTTTTGCGAGTTTAATTTAATACTTATTTCCGCGCTGAAACAATTTGCTGTGTCAAACTATCTTATGTTGTATCAGTTGTATTCGCCTGACAGTTATTTTATTTTATATTTTCCTCGTCAGGAGTTAACAGCGCGCCTTGTGTTAAAAGATCTTAAGGATGGGTAAGAGCTGATTTCTGTGTGTTCAGCGAACCGTGACGTTAGTTTTCGTAGCGCAAGTCCGTGTAAGCGATGAGGAACAAGGATCAAAACTTGTTCTTGCGTTCGTTAGTGTTGTGCGGGCAAATGTGTGGGTGCTTTTATTTGATAACCAGGACTTCGGGATGTAAAAAGGTGGATGAGGAGCCGAGGCCCTGAATTAAGCCTGGTTCACACTAGCGACATAACGACATCGACATAACGACATAAAGAAAATATCAGTGTTATCTTTATGTCGTTATGTTTATGTTGTTAGATTGCTATTATGTCACTATATCAGCATGTTCACACTGGAAACATAACGTCCTTTTTACTTCGAGATAACGTCCATTTTATGTCGTTATGATGATGTCGTTATGTCGTTGTGTCGCTAGTGTGAACCAGGCTTTATAGCACAATTAAAGGCCATCAGAGATAACAATAACAGTAGTAAGGTTTTGGCGTTTTTATAGTTAACGTTCAATTGAGATATAGGGTGTATGAACAGATTTGTGGTATCGAAAGTAGCAAACTTGATCTCTGTAGCGGCATATTGTTATCGTAAGGTATCACTGAATTTCTTTTTCCTTTCTCCGGTATTTATCTCTTTTAAACTATTCCAAGAGCCCATAAATAGGCTATTACCCCTAAAAAAAGGTTTCCGGCGGCATCGCCGGCTATAAGTAAGTAACTCTCACCCATGAAGCAGAGCCCCCGAGCAATTTTCTTCTCCCAGGTAACCTTTTACCCTGTTTTTATTCACACCTCCAACTAAAAAGGAACTGAATCTCCATAGCTTACACCTAGAAACAGCAAACTCCTTTTACCCCACCCCACCCCTCCCCGCCAATATTTCTTATCCCTATTTTCCTACCCGACCCTCCGATGTGGATACTGCACATCTTACTATGGATCAAAATTGAGGTTGCCATACGCATTAAACATAATCATTGCTCCTAACTATTTTTACCGTGGCTTCAATCTGACGCACCCTCTTTTTCGTTCTGCGCAGGCGATCGTACATAAAGCGCGCTATACGGCACTTTCCCAAGGTACAAGAGATGTTACAATACGCCACTGACTGCGCGGTGTGTGGACAGTCCTTCCTAAACACCTGGCTGGAGTGTGTACACTTTGTTGACGCACATAAAGTAAGTCAAATGAGTTTATATTTATTTAGTTGCACTATTTTTTGACGCTCAGCTTATTTCAGGCCTTCCGATACTGGCAACGGCGACAATTATTGATCTGCGACGGATAAACAGCAATAACTACAATATCGTCTGGGTTTGCTTGCTCGTATAGTGTAGCTGCTACTCCTATTTTCAGATCTGATCACCTAAACACCGTATGTAAGATTGCAAATGTTCTTTTTATGTTTGAAGAATTAATTCCAACTTATACCGTTCAAAAAGAAAAAGAAAAAAATGGCGGGAAAGTGTTGGTAGAGAATTTGCATTTGAACTTGATACTGAATGATGACATGGTGTCGTCGAAACGTCGTTCTGTTTTACCATCGCTAATGTTCATTCTTAAATGTTTTACAAAACGTTATGTTATTAGATGTGGTAATATAATAGGTGTTTTTGCAGAATAAACCAACCCAGTCAAAGAAGTACCATTAATGGGGCCCTGCATGGAAGGTATAAACCGAACACCCCACCCCCCCCCCCCCAAAAAAAAACAACAACAAACAAACAAAACAAAACAAAAAATACCAGTTGAAAGCCAAACTTCCAACTTAAGAATGGTGGTATAGCAGTAACGGTTTATCGAGTTCCTTCTTACGATATTTTGCAAGAAAATATATTGTTTCCTAACTCGGTTTGTAAAGAAACAACTAAAGCACACAGTGTGCACAGACAAACACAGACAAGAACAACAATTTGACACTGAGAAATGAAAAACAAAAAGGCAAAAAACGGACGAACGAAACGTGTCAAAAACACTTAATTAAGAACCAAACATAGACGGGGAGGGCTAAAACCATTTAATTACTCTCCGAGGCTAAAGTATTCCACTAACGAAAATAAGCAGCCACATTTTTAAATTACACTTTTGACACCAGGGTGCGGATTTTCGAGAGACAGTTTGAGATTAATATACCAAGGCGAGACCAGGAATCCTTCCAGTGAGAAAACCTCTATGTTCCTACAAAATGGCTTGCTAACACTTAACCATTTTCAGGTCTTACGCACAAAGACACGACCAGGAATCATTCCAGTTAGAGGACTTCTGTGTTCTTACAAATGTTTCAACTCTGAGGGACATGACTATTTTGGCATCGCTTATGTTGGAGACACTTGATGTTTTAACGAGAAAATATATTCACCCGCGTTGAAGGGTGTTACAAAGCCACATGGCCAAGTCGCTGCGGTATAATTCCCGGTCATTCCAGTTTTGTCAAGTTTAGCTTTGAGGAGGAGCTTCTCAATGGAAACACCGCTCTGAATATGAAACTAAGTTGGCACAGACAGACAGCTTTTAAGTACGCAACGCCCTATGTTCGCATGGAAGAGAGGTTGACTTTTCAATACCTTCGTTCGAACGTGATCACTTGTCAGCCATTTTGATGTTGCGGCATGAAGTGAATGAATCGGAAATTGTGTATGACCTTCAAATATCCGAAGCGCCCTTTCATGAACACATAAGGCTCTAAAAGATCTGTTAAGGGAACTCCAATAAGTTCTCTTATCCTGTCTCGGGATGACGGCAACTTACACTTTGTATGAGCCTCACAACACACGACCCACTGTCTTCAAAAAGGAAGGATAAAGTTGAGCCTTTGTAGACGTCAATCAAAGAAAAAGCTTTAAAATAATATTGAATCTGGAAAACAAAATTCAATGCAACAGAGCCAGATAATTGGCAGTTTTACCCGCTTAGACTTAAAATGTCACCGCACGTCGTATTTTGTAAACATGTGGCCATTATTTTTATTGAAGATCAGATGTTGAAGGCAGTAGGTCGCATTTCAATGGTAACAGCTGTAAGCAGTGTTGTTATTCAGGCCATATGTGGGAAAGCAATTCCAAGATGGCTTTACGAATGCCTCGAATCTTCCAGCAATAAAAGACAGGATTAGCTTGTGAATGAACAAAATGGTGTGAGCAATGTTGAATGCAGCCTTGAAACGGTCCTCGCCGCTGCCAACGGAACGTTTAGGATAAGATAAGGTATGTAACATGATCATCAACAAAACCAGGCATTTAATAGTGCGAGTGGACGAACGGTACTTGGCAATTTTGATCGAGTCACTCTGTTGTTGTGTGTCTTCTGTTGGTTGAGTGGCCTGTGTGGCTTGGGAGATTTGGACATGGGACGAAGCTTGGCTATTTTGTCTGGTGTGATTTGTCGCTTGAAGATCTGTTTCAATTCTGCGTCTGTGCCGCTGAATCAAGAGCACAAGCCTGGCGCACGCAAACGTGGTCACGGTTAAACAGAGAATGAACAGGAGTATCATACAGTAAACAAAACCCATTGGGTAGATGAACAGAGGGATGGTCAAAACAATGCCTAAGATCCACAGGAACACCACTGTTCTGGCCGTCTGTGGTACGGTTACCACATGCGATACCGAACACTCATTACCAGCGCTAATAGACGGTCAATGCTTATGACAGTCAGCGTTGGCAAAGAAACTGCCCCCAAGACTGATTGCGAGTGTCTTGCTCACAAGCGAAGCGATGCAGCGAAGTGGAACGTTCCCGTGTATCGCGCCAAATTTGTAAGCGACAAACATAGGTTGAACCAGCCTAGTCCCTAGGCGTTCCCTCTTTCCCCCCTTGTCCGCGCGAAGTTTGGGAAGGAGTGGGCGAGAGACCGCCCAGCAAATATTGCCAAAATACCCCTGATTTTAGCGCAAAAAAAAACCTGATTGGAATTTACTAGTTTCCACGCCGTATCGTGTGAAAGCTTACCGCCGATGCGGCAAATCCGTACAAAGGAAGTGTCCACAAACGACGGTAAGTTCTAACTTTGTGAAATAACCTTTTTAGTCCGTTATTTTGGGTTGCTTTTCCGTTCAAAGTTCTGTCGTGTTCACATTAAAGTTACATGTATTTCGCCGCACATTTTTTATCGTGAGCATAATTTCTGTAGATTCAGACGAGTGCGATGTGGACACCAACCTTTGTGCAGCAACCTCAAAGGTATATTAAGCCATTATTTAACGTACGTACCGTGCATATTTCAGTGTTGTTTATGGTGGATATGGCAGTATTTGCTGGGCGTTCTCGGTGACGTCACCGCTGACAATTGGGTTGGACCGAGAACGCCTAGGGACTTAACCGCGGTCAAACGTAAAAAAAATAAGAAAAGTCCTTTAAAGATAGGGTTTTTAAGTTGAGAGCTCTAAGATGATAAGTTTTTCGTCAGTCTGTGAGTTTACGAAATCATTTTATGGATTGCTTAAAAAAAGTTTTAGGAAAAATAAAGTGAATCGGTTTTCTAGAAGTCACGCATTGAAACAGAAAAAACACACAGCGCCGACCAGTCTCTACATTCTTCGCTTTGAAAAGACTTAAAACTTTTCTTAGTAATCCATAAAATGATTTAGTAAACTCACATAATAAAGGAAAACTTATCAACTTTAAGCTCTCAACGTAAAAACCTTATCTTTAAAGGACTCTTACTTTTTTACGTTTGACCGCGGTTAACACGGGGACTAGGCTGAGCCTGAACTAAAAACTCCACTCCAAAGTCAGTCAGCGCCAGATTACCGAGCAGTGTATCATTCGATGGAGTGTTTAGTTGTGTTTTTTCCACACTGCGATCATCACAAGTACGTTCAGCACACTTGCTGGCAGCGCGCAGATCAAGTTCAAATTATGCTCAAAACGTAGGTGCTGTAGAAATCCTCAATGGCGCTCCGTCTATACACGATGTAGAAACAGCTCTAAAAGATCCCGACTGGGTTGAATGGATCACGAAAGTTAAATTCCACGCGGAGCTTAAGTCGTATTTTGCCATTTCCAAAGTTTGCTAAAAAAAACAGGGTGTTAAACTTGGTTGATTGGCTCTGCATAGATCGAGCAGAATAGAGGAGTTTCTTAATTTAAATGGCAGTTTCTTTTTAGGTGTTTCCAACTTCAGTTGTTCTTTTAAAGTGTATGTTAGAATACGTAGTTTTCTTCAACGTCGAAATAAAGTAATACACTTGCGGTAACATCTCATTTTTAAACAATTTTCCTTTGATTCTGTTGTGTTTGTTCAGTCGTGGTTGCTTGAATAAATCGAAATAAAAGATTGGATTTTGTTGACAGAGATGAAATCATAAGTTGCATCAACATGTAACTGAATGAGATTATCTAAGTTGGCTTAGCAGGAGATTCTGTCGCTGCTTGTCCTGGTAGAATTTTACGAAACTGAAGAAAGTTAACCTATAGAATTTCATTTCCCGTTTCATATTCATATCCGAGAGAGAGTACTGTTTTTGAGACTGCATTTAATTTATACGGTTTTGTTAGCTGTAAATACTGGCTTTGTTTAACATCAAACCGCATACACGCATTTATTTGCTTTGTGTTAGTTTCGGATCGTGTTTTATTGATGCAGCTGCCCTCTTTATTTTGCCATTTTCTTTACAGAGGTGAAAGCGATTTTCTATTGACATGCATCAACTGCATGTTACGCAGTTTTTCTTTCAACACAATACCACTTCTTATAAAAACAGATTCATTTCTAGCAAAGACACAATTAAAGAAACTAAATCTATCGCTGAATATTTCGGGCAATCAAATATTTTGTCCATAACTTCTTTTCAGTATTTGTTTCGTATTCGTATTCATCAAACACAATTCTGAAATTAAATGTTACATTCTAACTTAATAAACGTCGACTGCTGTGTTATAATGAGCGTCGGTCATGTAAAAGCTTGCCGCCATTGTTACACAAATTTAGAATGATTGGCCCTTTTCCACAATTTCTTTGGTCGCGAGTCCCATTGGTCAACTTTGTTGAACGGATTGGAGGGGTGCGTGGTCGTGACAAGCCTACTCAGGGGACCCTTGTGGGCAAATTCCTTCCTGACATATTCATGCGGTGGGTATGACCTGAGTGAGAGGAAGAATAACGAAACAGGTATTAAGTAACGTTTTGATACAAAACATTTGAAAGCAGAGGGCCGTGTGATAGCGACGCGCACTAATGACGTCACAAAATTGGAGCCCCCTGGGTGACTCAGACAAACAAATCGCTTTTCTGTAAGAGTGTGAGTTGAAATTATGTCGTTCACGAGCAGTTCTCTTCCCTCTTTAACTGTTCTGACTGAAGATGACGATGTTCCCTTCTCCTGATTTTGAAGAGAACCAGAAGACAACACTGTGGGGCAGTTAAAACGGTGGTTGAAGTGCCGGGGTTTCAAATCGAGTGGAAAATGCGATGAACTTGTGTCCGACTGCATCAGAGAATGAAAGAGTGGACATCACCACACGCCAGTCTGACACGCTTGGTCCGAGTATTAAAGGAACCTCCTGAGTTGGGCTAACTGCGGAAAATGGCTTTTTGTATGTCTCTAAATGTTAAGCTTACATAAATCAGCTGAATGAACGCAGTGAAAATTTTGTGCACATATGATTGTTCGATTTTCCTTTCTGGAAACAGATAAATACATGTAGTCTATCTTATCGAAAACTCACTTGTTCGACCAGTTTTTGCATTTTCCGTTGCAGAAGAATCCTTACAAGTCCAATAGTTGATGGTATGCAAAGGGCAAACGTGGTCGAGAAAATTAAGCAGAATTTATTTGTGTGATCTTCGCAACGAAGTGTTCCATAAGAGCTGGAATCCGTCCCGGCGATATTATCGTAGTACAGGCTACTCACGACTCTGGGAGCATTGCGAACAAGCCCCGAGAGACTTGCTCGCAGGCTACCTTCGCTGTCGCCGTTATAGATTTTCCTAACACATTAGTTGGTATAGATTCAGCAAAATTCTTGTCGATTAGGTTTTCTATCTTTGCCAGTTGCTCTGGTATTGTTTTCTGGGGCCTTTCTCAGTTGGGGCAGACACGCGCATTGTTTGGTGTGAGATTTGCTCAGTGGATCGGAAAATTTAGTAGTGGGACCGTTTACTCTGGGCCAGTGTAGGAAACAAAGAGAAGCTTATGCTTCTGGCACAAATGTATGTATTTCTGGCCGGGAGATGTTTCTCTCTGTAAAGAATTCCCGTGAACAAGCTATTAGCCAACGTTCGCACTTCCCAATATGTTGCGAAGATTTTGGGAATGGAATAAATAGCCAGATTCTTGTCAATCTGAGGGATTTTTGGCATTTTTTTGGATACCTCCAGTCCGTTTTGCACTCACACAAACAGCAGTTTTGTTGCTAACCATTTATCGCCCTTCTGGAAAGCAAATACCACGATTTTACCGATTCTTTCGTGTTTTTGTTCGAAAATTGTCACTCGCGCCTACACATTTTCCTTTTTAGCGAACTGCAATGTTTGTCTGAGTCACGGCGGGGGACTAAAGTGACAAAATCTATTTATAGTAATAGTGCGCGTCGCTATTAATAAATAAGCCAAGCTGTTCACTGAGATTGTAGAAGCATTTTCTTTCCAACCCTCGATGGTTGATCTTTTAATTTCTCGTTCTTAATTATAACACAACACCAGTCTGATCAGGAAGAAACAACAGTTTCCTGAACAATGAAATGCTCAAGCAGTTTAAGGCCTGGGTTTAGAAATATGTTCATAAATATGGTTGATCGGCAATATCTTCTTCCAGATTGCCTAGAACTGGATGAAACTTTCCCAGAAGATAAATCTTGTTGTCCTTGTTTGCCTTAACGTATAAATTTGATCACGTGATCAGTCACGTGATCAAAATTTGAAAAAGTCTTAAATCGGCGATGCGGTGGCGGATTTTAAGTTTACAGATAAATAAATCAGCGTTTTTAATATAAATCCAACATATCTAACTTTCTACGCTTGGAGTGATTGCTCACGAGTTTTAGTTTTTAAATTATCAACAGCTAAAGGTTGAATTCTGGGAAGAAAAATGACCTTTGCCCTCACAAGTTTTTTGTTGAGAACGATGGACGGTCGCTCCAAACGTGAGACGCTGGAAATCATTAATACGCATAAGGAAAGCGTTTTTATTCGATATTATATCCCACAAAAGTCACCTACTCCTCAAATAAGTGACGATTTCAAAGAAATGGTCACGTGACACGCCACGTGATCTAAGATGACGTTTATTGCACATCAAAATGTTAAGGATGATGAGAACTACCCATGTGCCGAATTTCGTTTCAGTGTCATTCCCCTGGGCTGTTATATCACAAAAAACCGTTTTCTCTAATAAACGCCCCCTAACCCAGGCCTTAAACTGCTTGAGATGGGAAGGTTATTTCTATATCGAAGCGATGATTTTCAACTGAGAAAAAGATTTAAAATTTGCAAAATTCACAAAAATTTACAGCTTGATTTTGCTTCATCAATGAAGCATCATTCACCAATGCTCATAT
This sequence comes from Pachyseris speciosa, assembly GCA_016490735.1. Taxonomy (NCBI): domain Eukaryota; kingdom Metazoa; phylum Cnidaria; class Anthozoa; order Scleractinia; family Pachyseridae; genus Pachyseris; species Pachyseris speciosa. The sequence continues at coordinate 1,329,892 of JAEMWC010000093.1, forward strand.
AAATCCCACCGAAAGAAAATAACGCCCCAGCATATAAAATATACGTACGGCAATACTTTTCAGAAAACGGAAACGGACAACAATTGTCGACATGAAGCTCGTAATAGAC
>JAEMWC010000093.1:1332500-1337500 GCA_016490735.1 Pachyseris speciosa
ATTTATTTATTTGTTTATTTATTTATTCTTGGATTTTCACTCAGGTACGAAACCACTAATTTTTCGTGTAAACTTAAAAAATTATTAACATCTTACGTACATTAAAGAATCTTATTTTAAAAAAACAAGAACGTACAATCGTAATTGCCTCCCTTCTGTTGATTTTTCCACCTTCGGCATCCTGATTGGCTCTTTATCTCGTTCTAATGACTCCTCGTCGTCCTCCAATCTGCGGGATAGGAAAAGTTACGGTTGTTATAAAATAACGAAGGAATTAACAGCTATGACGTCAACTAAGGTAACTAAGATTGTCACCCGGATTTACTGACTTTGAGGACAGGGCGAAAAAACCTTTTACCAAAATATTGGGGGTGGAGTTTTGTTTTGGGGAGCTGGGCATATGTGTGGCTCTGGATTTGAACTTGACACATCAACGCTTGTAGGACTTACTAATTCAAGTTTGTTCCATCGTTTCCTATCAACGATCATGGAATGATGTTTCTTTTGGGTTTTGTTAGTAGTTACCAATGCTTCGATAACTTGCCAGGTTAAATATATTGCGAAGTACATTTGCGCACATTCATCTAATTCGTTGGCGTAAATTCCAGCTGTCTTCTTAATTTCTCGTTCACTCGTGAGTGGATGATAGCGGGATCGGCTGAAATTTAGGCTACTAATGTGATAACCCTACTGCAGTGAAAACTCAGTGTGTCGAAGAAAAAAAGATGTTAATGCTAAGCTCGGTCAGAGAATGAAACAGAAAAGATGAAATAATATTGATCATGTATTCTTTAAAATTATTTTAGCTCGACACATTCTCCTGATTTCCACCTTTTCTTTCTGAATGATAGCAACTCTCAAGGGTTCCGGTATTGTCCAAATATTTGCTATAGGCCCCTTTCAGTAATTCCCAGTCTGGAGAACAAGACAGTGGACGAACAATGGTTGTTCTCCCTCCTGAAAGAAACCAACCTTTCAAATGCAAATCAATAGGATTGTTTTGCCCTCCAAGTTAGGAATCAACTGAAAGGGGTCTATATACGCAGCCTACCTAGTAGTGGAAGTTGAAATAGCGGGAAATAGTCGGTCGGACTCATACTGGTGGAATTGATTCGGTCTTGTCTGGCACTGGTCCCAGACGCATGCAACTTTTTGCCAGATGTCGGGTTCGGCCTCATTTCTGACGGCTCGGTATCTTACCACCTCTGCGTTCTTTTCATGGCGCGGTAAGGCGAGCAGCTCTTCCTCCAATGAACCTCCGTCGAAAGACTTGTAAAACAAATTAAAATTAAATTTGATAAGATAAAAGGACAACGAACGAGAAAATGAAGAGTTTTAGTGAACCGAGTTGGGTCACCTGTGTGCTTTTTTATATTTTCGGCTGTCTCACGACTAAGCAGTTGAATTAAGACAGCTCGCAACAACGTCGTTGAGTGGATGAAGTTGCAAAGAAATAAAATTTAAACGTCTAAATTGTTCTTGTAACGGTTGCAAAAAAGAATTGACGGGGAAGTGTGTATCTCTGCCAGAGAGATCATTCGGAATGATTAAGTTTGGCCATTTCAATGTAGTGCTGCGGGATATGTTTTTTTCCAAAGTTCCACGGTGTGATTGTGGTACGTGGTCATTCCGTTTCCCTCTTGTCCCCTGTCTATTCGTGCACCTAGTGCAGTCCAAAAACTCCTGTCAGTGCAACTCCTCTGCCATGCACTCTGCCTCGTGCCATGCACTGTGGTAGCGGATTTAGGGTCCCTCTCCAATTAACCTCCTCTCCCGTTCCTTAAAATATTTCTTAGTTTACTTTCTTTATAAAAACATAATACCAATTGAACTCTTTATAGGTTGTTATGCTGTGGGAAAAATAGCTTTTTCGCATTTGTGATTTAAGGTAGAGCTGTGTCAGTATTTTTATTTTGCCTTCTAAAAAGCCTATAAACAATTTCGGGGGGGGGGGTGTCCAAATTCTTGAGGGGGTCTATTTTGACCTTGAAAGTCCAAATTCTCTAGCGGATTTGGACTGGAGATGCACTCCACGGGGTCCAATTTGCTGTGACACCGATGCTTAAACTGATACCCGTGTCATGCGAACGGTCTTTGCTGAAAGCCATCACCGTGTGGAGCGTGTCCACATAAATAAATATGATAAATTAATCAGCTTTTGTTTAACGAGGGTACGGTGACACTTAACAGTCTATGACTGACAAACTTGTGGCCCTTCCGTCCGAAAGCAAACTCTACGTCCGAAGCCCAAACTCTGATTGAAAAATAATAAACAAAAGCATCATTCGTGTGTTGTTCGACCTTACCACTCTCTTTCAGTCAACAGTTCTTTCTTTTCCTCCAGTTCTTGCTTTATTGGAGGCAGAGCACTGCTAAGCTGTTGCGAGATTTCTTTCCTTTTCTTTTCTTTTAAACCTCTAATGCTGCCCAGTCCCAGAGCAGGAGGGCGGCTCATTTGTGAATGAGGTCTGTGTGGTCCAGTCGGCAAATTATAAGGAAAAGATCTCGGTTGCAGCTTTGCGCTTTCCACAACAAATCGTGGAATGGCATGATACCGTATTGGTCTCTGAGCTACTCGTCTTTCCAAAAGCCGAGCCACATTAGTGAATGAAATTTCGTCTGCGGTAGTGGCCATTGTTAATTCCACCGTGAGACTGACTGATACAAATCCTCTGGTAAGTATTACTAAGGTGAAAATTACACGTAACAGATGTAATTGATAGCAGTTTTTCTTACAGAATTAGCGCGCGCCATTCGTAGACTTCGAAAGCCAGTGATTGATAATGAATGCTTTCCCTTTCCAGCCTGAGCCACGCAAAAACAACTTGATGGACTGATAATCTGCCCGACACAGTTGGCTGTAGAGGGCCCTATGCTTCTTCTGGAGTGGAAATGACACACCATACAAAAGCTGACGCGTCTTTACTTCCTGTGCTTTCAAAACTCCACGCCATAGGCCCCGTTTTCAGCAGTTTTTCCTGGTGATCGTTCAGGTGTGGATGATACGCAAAACGCGCAAATTAGATGTGGATTTGAAGTAAAAGTTGGTTAGCTAGTGTAGTCTGGGTCAATTACTCTGTTGTTAAAACATGAAGGTTAAGAATGCGAGGTGACAAAAAAGAGGAAGCCAGATTTCAATTTGATTATCGAACTATCGGATGAAGTGTTTGTAAACTTTTCAAAGTTATAACGTAGAGTTATAGTAACATCAAACTTCTCATATCTTCTGTCTTCCTTGAGAATTTTGCTTGATAAGAATTAAGCCAACTACTAATAGAAAATTAGGAGATTAGAAGAAATATTATAGAAAAATTCATTGCCTAACTGGTGAATTCCACGGGAAATTTCAAGCGTTCGCGAAGAATGCGATATCGGTTTTTCAAACGAAATTTCCCGTGGAATTCACCAATTAGGCAATGAATCGCTTGAGTCTTACGAGAAAACAAGCAAATCCTCCGGCAAGCGCGCAAAAAAAGAAACCCAAAGCCATTTCGGAGTCAACTGTCAAAATCCAGCGAATAGGAATCTCGCTGAAATTAGAAATCACAGACGTTTTGGCTAATTTGAGGAAAAAAACAAGAAATATTAAAGTATTTTATTGGAGGATACTATCCTTGGCATTGTTAGTAGGTGTTCCAGCTCTCTAACTGGCGGAAGGGCTGTTACATTTACTGATTTTGACGCGTACGGTGTGGCGGGGAAACTCATGCTGTGAGGAAGAAAGCTAATAGGGTGTACTGCAAAAAATCCTTACTTCTCTCAAAATAATTCTGGTTGTTGTGAGGGTAAATTATTCAATTTCCTGTTTATTTTTTTTAAATTTGTATCTAGCATTGTATTTTTTATGTATTTATTTCTTTCCTTTATATTTCTTCTCTTTTTATTGTTTCTTCTTCTTTCCTTTTTTTTCTCCACCCTCCGCCCCTCGTTTGCATCAGGGAGCTTTAGCAGCGACGACGGCGACGGCAAAGAAAACGTGAAACCGTTTGCTATTATTCCAATTTGTTTAACTTGGAAAATACTGGCTAACTATTCAGGGACTAAATTGTTATGGACGCCGTTAAAGTAAGGAAAAAGAAAGAAAACTTTACAGTCACTCACTCACGTTCTCGAGAAAACCTAATTGTAAAATTTGGTCATTACACGTTGTTGTTTTGCAGAGGAAGGGAAAGAAATGTACCAAAATGTAAAATGCACGTGCAGAGCGATAGTTTTTGCTCATTAAACCTATTGTTTTGTGGCGTTCTCGTTGCCGTTGCCGTCCTCGTTGCTAAAGCTCCTACCATTTACAAAGCATGTCATCCTTTGACTCGAATTTATACAGTATTTTTACAGTTATTAAGCTTTGTTGGTCAGCAAGCTGTTACTTTTTTTAATGATACTAGTAATTTCGGAGGTAGGTTTACACTGGGTTTACATTAGAGTTGTCGGCAAAATTTGACCAATCTATTGCTTGCTTGACGAGAACAACAAAACGTTTTCTTTCTACAACGTGTTTACGTTCAAGCATTGACGAAATCTACCAATTCATTGCCTTAATGTCAGAGGACCTCTCACTTATACGGACAGGACTGCGGGGACTGGTAGCGACCACACTTTGTCTCTACAGTACCCCTGCTTTTTTCCTTCTTCGATCGTTATGTTTTCTTATTCAAGTACTGCTATATCCTACTTGTTTTGCTTTCTTTCTGAGTTTTATTTCTGAGTAAAAAGATATCCGTATCTTTCTTTGTCATTTTTTTTGTTTTTGTTTTTGTTTCGGTTATTTTTTAGTAGGAGTCACAACTTTCATTTTAAGTGTTTTCTCACCGTTATTCCTTCGCAGCTACCGCAAGAACGTTCACGCTAGATTTTATTGTTCAGCAGTCAGTATAAAGTTGAGCACTGTTCCGTGAACTGAAGCAGAAAAAAAAAATAAATGCATGAAAATAAATGGAGAGTGACTTTTGTGACTTTATTTACCACGCTCAACATTTACCAGCTTATTTTACTCTTATTGC
>JAEMWC010000093.1:1340000-1345000 GCA_016490735.1 Pachyseris speciosa
CATTGCCATTTTCCAATATGCTGATGGGGTATTTGCTGGAACGTTGTTGCGATGTTGTTGCCTTCCTGCCGTTCTTGGAGATGATGGATCAGTGCCGTAATCCGAGGCGATTTCAATAGCCTTTTCCATCAAGGCCTCCCAAACAGCATCGTCATTTCGCTCGGCATTCAGAACAGAGGAGCAGGTTTTTGCTTCTTCAGAGGCTTGAATCAAGTCGAGATCAGGGCTCTGGGTACACAAAAATGGTTTTGATTCTTAGTAATGTGGTAAATGTAAAAATCAAGGATATACTATGATATCATTTGATTACTCATTTGAAGGTATACCGACAGCTTGTTAGTATATTCAAAAATATGCTGGAGCACAACAAGAGTAATAATGAAGTCCCATTTCAGAATAGACGCGTGGAGCGCTCTAGCCTTGCAATCACCTTCCTCGCTTAGCTGGTCTAACGTGTCGATTATAACCTAAAAATGAACATTGATGGATAAGAAAAATGTTCCATTGTATTTAGCTCATAGAAGATGGGCTATCATTCAGATTATGAATATCAATTAATACCTTGAAAGCGTCGACGAAAACTGACAGGCAATCTGCTCTGGAGGCCCAGCGAGTTTCACAAAGCAGCTTCAGTTTTGAGCGTCTTCCCATTTCTTCTCTAGCAACAGGATTGTCTCCAAGTTGTTCCTTAAATACCAACAAACGTTTTGCAGAGAACTTAAAGGCCAACGTAACTTCTTGCATGGTATCTATGATGTTTCTCACAAGTGGAAGCTTTGATGCAAGGACAATACAGAGGTTTAAGACGTGAGGTCGACAATGGACATAAACAGCATTTGGATTTACTTGACGAATCCGTGTTTGCGCACCACTTACGTGCCCACTCATCACACTGGCACCATCATATCCTTGGGCTCTCATATCATTCACTGAAAGACCGACGCTCTGGATGGTCTCTAGAAATTTTGTTGTGAGTTCCTCAGCATTGGTTCCTTTGTCTGCATGCACAAAAGTAAAGAATTCTTCACGTATGAAATGTTTCCCGTCCTGTTTCCTGCTAACAAAACGTATACAAATAGAAATTTGCTCTTTATTTGTGACATCAGTCGACTCATCAGCAATTAACGCATAAATGACAGATCTCTTGCAATTGTCAATGATGCCATCGGGAATCTGCTTTGCTGAAAAAAAGATGATCTCGTTCTGGATATCCGGACTTCTATACTTGGAAATCCGAGGCGCGTTTTCTAGGTGGTCACGCAGAACTGAGTTTTCTTTCGCCAATACAGACAGCTATCTTCCTCTTGGTGACCTCTGATAGCTATGTTTTGCTTCCCCATCATAACTAGGACCTCTATTATACACTTGAGAATCATTCTATTCCTTCTAACTTGTTCCGCTCTTTGAGAGTGAAGCTGTTGCCAGATGTTAGGTGCACCACCTTGCTGTGTGTGCAGAAACGCTTCCCCGCGAGCTACTGCAGTGTGATGAGCACTTTTTTCGCAGACATGCTCCTTCACTAGTTTAGAAATATTGGACCAATCACGAGTACGGAAAGAACGATCATGGGTGATGAATAATAAACAGTAACAACAGTAGAAGGTGTCTGTCGAAGGGCTGTATCTCAACCAGGGTGTTCTTGCAATGATGTCGGGGTTTATCTTTCTAAGCATGCTTAGTGACGTTATTCGCTTATCAGTTTTCATTGAAGAATTCATACCATGGCAAATCGTGCAGCAATATGCTTTCATTCAAAACTTGTATTCAAACCTGTATGCAAACAAATCAGCGCTATCCCATCTTCCTTCCAAGATTGCAACCTTCTCGCTGTCAGTGAGTGCCTTCGCTTGGCCACTTTCAGTGAAACTCTCAGGATAGAGAGGGCCATTCCCTCTGAATTGACTTGTACTAGATTCTTCTGGGAAAATATCTTGGGTGGGTGCCGCCACTACTTGAGAATTTTCTGTAAAATCATCATATACAATATTTCTGAGTAGAGGTTTGACAGCACGGCCAGGCAATACGGCCGAGCAGCTTACCTTCTTCATCGTTAGATCCACTATTTTCGTCTTGGATGACACTGAAAAAATCTTTGATGGATCTTTTTGACATATTATGTATCAAAAAAAAGTGCAGTGCAAAGTTAGAACACGGGATAGCTTTTCTTTTAGTTTTTAGAATTTAATCAAAGTGGTGTTTTCATCACGAAATCTTGGTTGCGTGCAAGTAAAATGTTAAAAACAGAAACAATTGCTAAAAATTTCAAAATTTTCTGTTCACTTCAAGTACGCACGTGCGTTTATGCGTATAGGACGCTACGCGCCTGATATATACAATGTAATTATTTATGCATTAGGTTCGCACATGAAAAGTTCAGCGTCTGAATCCACGCCGTTCCAAACTGAGTTGAACTTTACGCCTCATCCAGGCGAAAAGAACGCCTGAGCCGTTCCAAATTAAAATAGCCGTTCTTAATTGATTCAGACGCCAAACGTTTCATGTACTGAATTGAATGAATTAGGCTCGGCTCATGAAAATTTAATACGGCGTCTGATTCGGGCTTTACTTGTCAAAGCTTATGTCTCCAACAATTAATTTAACCGTTGGCTTACATCTATATCCGACTAAAAGGCAACTAATTCCTCACGGTGAAAGCTTTAAGAGCGTGTCCGTGTAAGAACCGACCACTCAAATTTTGGTGAAAAATGGATTGCCCTCATTTTTTCTACACAAGTCAAGCAACATATGCAATGAACGAAAATGGCCTTTATTTCGCCAGATTCGCTTCCTTTATTTTTTGACAATTTTTTTTATAGGCGAGTCGAAAACCGCACAAAACCGGAAATTGAAACACCTAATTTTGGTCGTTACGCAATGCATGCTAAAAACTCGCACATTTATCAAAACAACCTAATTTTTTTTCAGAATCACTAGATAGTTCATTCTTCTTTCCACAGAATGAAAAATACGCGTTTATCTTAAACACAAGGAAAGTTATGATTTTTTTTCCCGAACCCTCTTAAAAACGTCTTTAGCATTTTTGCCAACATAGCCTCAAAACAAACAGGTTTTTTTCAAAAGTGGGACCTCTACATGAATGACGACTGTTATCAGCTTAATGTACTAAGGCTAAGCTACAAATATCTGTATTAAAAGTTATGGGCACTCGTAAGTTTGAAGCGCAAAGGAACCTTGCCTTGCTTTTGATTTCTAGCACTGATCATTCGTCACCTTTGCGGTCACGCATCACGCATTTTTGGTTCACTCAAGCGTTGATTAAAAATCTTGTATATACTATTTCCCACGAAATGAGAGCCTTAATAGTTATATTAATAGCTATTCACACCAATTATTTTCCTTTTCTTGGTGTTATAGGTTTCTTATAATGTATGAGGAGTCATCGCTAAGGCCGGTAGTATAAACCGGTGTATGGTATAAACCTGCGTTGTGGTCAATGCCAACACCATTAATTTTGTTCGTTTGAGCGTTCACGAGTCTCTTTTCACCAAATACAGAGTTCTTGGCAATAAATGAAGCAGGAAAGCTTATGTAGAGATCTTTAGCTAAACTGATATCCGAAACTGAAAAATAAAAACAATGTAACGGAATAGAATGGGTGCATTATGGCAGGCCCGTAACCAGGATTTTATGTGGGGGGTGCTAACGAGGCCAAAGTGGACCAAACTACCGAAATGTATTTTTTATTGTCTGATCCGTTTATTTAGGAAAGTCGAATACAACTGTTTGAATTAAGTTATAAAGGACTAATGTTACGATGTAAAATGATACATCAAAATACTGCGGAACTAATGCCTCAGAATAGTCCCGACTCCAGCCTCCGTGGGTGTTTGGTGGCAAACAGATTTACCACCTCATCCAAAACAATTTTAACTTGATAATGTATGTGCATTAGTGCGAGAGATGACAGCCTTTCCTGGGCCACGCATGCCCTGTTATATATGTATGCAGCCGCCTTAAAGAACTAGCAATTCTTTCACATTCACAGCTCGTTGCAGGGATTGTGGCGCATATCTTGAGGAGCGCATATATATTTGGAAAGACATCATGATCGCACTCCTTAAGAGCTTTGGCTGCTGTATTTGGCCTGTCTTCCTTTGGTTTTGAGCAGTATCTGAAAGAAATAAGAAACAATATGTACTGTTATCTCTCACTTACTCATTTGTGGAATTTATTGTGTAATTTTGGAATATCCCAGAATTAATCAATTTAGTTAACTATGTTCCACCTGATCTGGAATCGAAGAAGTTCTTGACGTAACAGCTCCGGCGAAGGGAGATCATCTTTGTAGGTGTTGATGATCTCATCGGCGTTTGGCAAATCACCGGCCCTGTCACACAGCACTGACGGTACGAGACAGAAGAGGCTTGACGCCAACACAGACAGATCTGTTCGGAGGAAAGAAGAGCCTAAATACTTCAGTTGAACAAAGAAATGAACGAGCTGGTGGGGAGGTAAAAGGAAAAAGAGCAATTCAATAGAGATTTATCTCGAAAACTCGTTACCGGAAAATTGCTCATCCAGTTCAGCTTTGATATGGTTAATAAGCGGAACGGCCACTTTTTGCTGATAGTACTGCTCGGGATTGTCAGCAGGGTTATTGCAAAAATGAAGCTGGCGACCAGCCACCCTCGGCATCGTAGGGTCTACATTGACGTTACGTGCCACCCTCACTGCATGCTTATAGACATGCGTGAATTTCTCGTCCATTTTGGACGCTATTTCGTTTTAAGTCCTCTTGACATCTGCAATCTGGAAGCCATTTCACAGTGTAAATTCTCGCCATTTTAATTTGTCATTAATAAGGCTTTAATTTCTTTCTCTGACATTATTTTTAAAAAGAATAACCTTCCGTTCAAGATACCTATCTCTTGATATGCCTTGAAAATGTCAATTGACTGGCCCTGCAGCTTTACGGTGACACCTGACAAGTGAGAGAGGAATTCGTAGAGCACAAGAAATGATACAATGAAGTCAAACGT
>JAEMWC010000093.1:1350000-1372500 GCA_016490735.1 Pachyseris speciosa
GGAGTGCACAATGAAAACAGCATTCAAATGTCTTCGAAAGACCTTTTATTGAGATAAGTTAAGTGATACGGCCTGATATTTTTTACTGAAGTTTCTCTAAATGCAATACGCTCTCCTTGTTGTTGCTTCTTGGTCGCGTACTCATGGCTGTTTTATTTCTAATGCATCTCATGTCTGCTAAACTTCGAGCATATCAGCTTTCCCCATGCCAAACGGGACGCACTCTACCAGAGACTTCCTGGTAAGAGTTTTATCAAACAATTGGTTCATGGGTCAGCATGCGTTCATCGAGATATAAAGCACGCGGGAAGTTTGGAGAGCCCTAATGATGCGTAAGAGACACTGACCTCGAGCCACTCTAGCTTCTTGAGTGCTCTTCAAACTGCTCAAGTGCTTCATATCTCAATGAACTCACAGCTGACACATGATTCAATTGTTTCATAACATTTTCAACGCGGTAGTTTAAAAGAGAAATTCCCTCTGCTACATCATCAGCGTGCACAGTAGGAATATGAAGCACGCCTGCGCAATTGAATTTGACTTCACGAATTTACCAGTTATGTTGTAAAGTTCCACTTCGATTTGTTTACAAATGATAATTGTGCCCGTCTTTTAAGTTTTTAACCACTTAAGAGTAACTTTAAATAATGAAAAAGAAGAAACAAATGAAATAGACGATCGCCACCGGTGAATGAAGAAACATAGAATATGACAACAAGGCATTGCATCGTCAACTTTAGAATATCCACTAATCGTCTACATCATTTTTAGCTCTAGCTCTGAACTGTGTTGAACTCTACAAAGCAGGTGAAAAGACAGATGGCGTGTATACAATAAAACCTGACAATGGAGGTTCATTCAAGGTATTCTGTGACCAAACAACGGCCGGTGGAGGGTGGACAGTGTTCCAGAAGAGACTGGACGGCTCAGTTGACTTTTACCGCGGCTGGGAAGAATACAAAAAGGGCTTTGGAAAACTGAGTGGTGAATTTTGGCTTGGATTGGAAAAGATTCGTCGCCTGATAAAACAACGACGAACCAAACTTCGCGTGGATCTTGAAGACTTTAACGGAACAAAAGCTTTTGCCCAATATGACTACTTTGGTGTTGCCAGTGAGGAAGAAAAATACAAGTTGAGTTTTGCATTGGCGTCATACTCTGGTATGTATTTATACAGGGCCCGCGCAGCAATTTGCAACTAGGGGGAAGGGGGAGGGGGCTTTGCTTCGGACGCGTTAGCGTGAGTCAACTAGGGGGGTCTGGGGGCATGGTCCCCCGGAAAAATTTTAAATTAAAGTCCTCTGAAATGGCTTGAAATGCATTTAAAACTAACATAGTGTGGTGAACGTATACAATTTCAGCAACAAAAAGAGGTGCTTCAAAACAAGAACAATCAGTTTTCGGTAAAACGTTAAATAGAAAACTAACTTCAATTTTTTTAGTATTACTTGCTTTTTACTGTTGAAAAGTCGGGGGGGGGCTGTCCCTGCGCGGTGCCTGTTATAACAACTAATTCTACTGATTGTTTACCAAGTGAGCAAGAAGAAGGGAAGCCAGTAATATAGAAGAATGAAGGTTATATAGCGGGGTGTGTGTTCATCATTCTCAGTCGAAGTTGCTCGATTCTGATCACTAACTGAGTTAGAAAACCTGAAGCTTAACTTTCACTTTGTCCGAATGCAATAAATTTTGAATCTCTCGCACCAACAAATTTGAATTTGGTGCCCCTGATGCATGTTGACGGGTCGACGTCTAGAATGAAATGACTGACGGCTGGCACAGTCCAACGTTCCTTCTATAGGCAGTGTCCGTGTTTACATGTAAAACCCGGCCCTGAACCTGTATTTTATTGTGAACTACATCTGCAGACAAATTCATTTGAAACTAGTGATTTTTAACCCTGAAACTGAATTGAACTGTTATTCCTTAACATTGCAGCAATCTTGTTACCTCGTGGTGAAGAGAACTTTTCTTTTTTGTTCATTTTCAAGGAACTGCCGGTGACTCGCTTATCTATCATCATGACTTCTATTTCTCCACCAAAGACCAAGACAACGATAAGCATACAAAAAAACACTGTGCGCAGCGTTTCAAAGGAGCGTGGTGGTATAAGGCGTGTCACAAATCCAACCTGAACGGTCGCTATCTCAAGGGCTATCACTCCTCGTTTGCTGATGGGGTGAACTGGAGGTCATGGAGGGGTTATTATTATTCAGTCAAACGAGCAGAGATGAAAATCCGATCAATCAATGACGAAAACTAAGAACATTCTAGGTCTTTGTGTGCCATATATTAATTCCTTTCCGGAAGTTATCTTGATGTTCTAAATAACTCCATACAGTAAACAACCGATTCTTCATTAATATGCCATGATCTTCAAATTGAGTTCATTGGGTACACCTTAATAAAATATCTACTCCTTCATGCAGTAATGAACGTTTATTTCATACACTTGCCCGCTGCGGTTCTTCATGTAAACTGGATACTTGCTAGGTCTTCACTTGTCTGCGTCGCGAAGTAAGGTGCAAATGTATTGGGGGCTTGAGACGGGCGGCGGGAATTCGAATGAACGCCTCTAACTCGTTATTACGCCGCCTTTCCCAAGCCCCCTCCATTTTCCGCCGCTTTATTTTCGCCTCACTCTGCCGGTACTATCGCGCTCCGTTTTCTATGTGAAAGCCTGGAACAGGCTACAGAATTTACCGCATCCAGCTTTATCGTGGAGGATTTACCAACGACTGCAACGATATTGCTATCCGAGTAATTTGAGCAAAACGTTGGTTAATAATGTAATTTCAGTGTCTTCTGTGTAGGTGGTATGAAAGTGTTTTACCAATTAAAAAAATCGTCCGTGGCACGATTATTTTTCGTTCTGTTTCGCCTGATCGCGGGAGACTGGTGTCGAGATTCTGTCTTGAGCTGAACCCAGAAATGGTGTTGGACTTGTCGTTTGTCTTGGATCTCAGTGATACTGACATCTGTACATTATTTATCTTCGATATGAAAATACTTTTCAACAAGAGAAGCAGTGGTTTTTGGTTAATGGTTAGGCCAGGTCATTGTCCACTCAAAGGGTGACCAATACCAGCACAATACTTACTGATATTTAGTGTGCTTATTTTCAATATCACTATTTCGTGCCATGGCACCATTGCCCAAACAAGTTGATAGTCACCTTCAATCCATATTTAGGGGAAGACATAAACTGAAGATACACGAACAAGAAAAAAGTCGATTTTGTGCGAAATGCAGTATCAAGTTACTATGTGAGCAGTAACAAAATGTGTAAAACCACCAATATTGATATATTTCTGGGCCCGGTTTTTCGAAAGCCGATTAACCCTAATCCAAGATTAAAACTTAACCAAGGAGTTAATTTCTCTATCCACAGACGTTGTTAAACGCTGACGACCTGCAAAAGTGTAGATTAGAGAACTTCAATCCTGGAAAACAAAAAGCAGCAAAAGAAAGTTTGATCCAAAAGTTAAAAACTGCAACCAAAGTACACGCTAATCCTGGATTAAGGTAATCGGCTTTCGAACAACTGGGCCCAGGAGAACACAAAATCAGTTACATGGATATCTGCCCACCACTGGCATTAACCAACTTCCGGTTTGGTATGTATTTTTGCTTCAAGCAAATAAAGACATTTTACTTCAACTTCCCTTACCGGTATACTTTTGAGGAACTGCCAGCATAAATCCTCCATGCAGTGTGACAACGGGAGACAAATTCAATTATCTAACTAAAATTTTAACGCTGAACAGTAGGCATGGATGTCACTCAATTTGCTGAAAGTAGGAAGTTGCACAGAGGCTGCAATGACACCAAATTGCCTACCAGCAGCCTGAATAAAGACAATAAATGAAGACAGACACAATGGGGAGAAAACGTTTTTAATTACACCTCTCAACAAACAGTCTTTCTTTTGAGACTAAGTTACATTTATACTTGTTTCAAAACACCAATGTGGGACTAGATTTGAACTCAGAAGAATCTAAGAGACTTGGAAACCACAAAACAACCAAAGGACACCTTCCTGGAGTAAACTGAATTTAATGATTTTGCCATGGTTTAATCCTTGCCGTCTGCCCATTCACACATCTCTTTGTACCACTCCTCTTCCCAAGGCAGCATGTGAAGAACCTACAAAGGAACAAAAACCATTCCAGGGAAACTCAGAAAACTAGAAATATTTGTGGAATGTCTCTTGTGTTATGAAGGGAAACCACTAGGACGTGAGCTTCCTACATTTCCTGGAATTTTGACATAATACACCTAAACATTATTGATATTTTTTTCTTCTGACAAACAGTAAATGAAATGGTAGCAACATTTTATTGTAATTATAAGCAACAGATCCTGTTAACAGACTCTCTCAGGCCAACTGTTAGTAACTTGTTAGCAAACAGGTGGCCAACAGTTAATCAAAACCTGGCTTATAGTTGGAAGACAATTGGCCAACTGTTGGATAATGGGTGGTCAACTTTTTTTGTTTCACACAGCAGTGTTCTTAACAGATTCCCGCAAAAAAAAAAATTGAAATGGTGCATTGAAAGATCAGTGAATGTGCCCTTCAGGGTGCACGAAGATGCAGCAATCCAAGTACAGACTCTAAGAAGTAGGATGGGCACTTTTTCAATGGATAATCAAATACTCTAGCTTTTTACCTAGAAATAGGTTGATTCTGCATAGGCAGAATGTCATATAAACATGTAGAATGTTTTTGAAGCCAGTGATGGATAGTGATTAACTTATGACCCCTTAAAGTTCCTCCAAGGACCCTATTTTTAGTTAAGGGGGCCCAGGTACTTCCCATGACAAAGTCCTGGTAAGAACACTGACATAGCGAGCCTGAAAATCTATCGTAATCAACTAGAACTACATATTTTTCATTATGTTAGCAATCTGTGAACAAGGTCACCACAACAACATGCCATATGTTGTTGTGGTGACCTTGTTCACAGACTGCTAACATAATGGGACTTAACCTTAACGCCGTTTTTTTGTTGCTTAACCCATTGGCACCCGTGCCGGCCAAAACCGGCCGTAAAAAAACTCCCATGCTTCAAAACATTGCAACTTTCTCAATCGCACGAATATTGCCTTAACTGTTAGTTGTGAGCACGAAATGGAATGCCCTTTAGATTTGGATATCCAATAAATGCAAGAAACGTAGCGATTTTTGCCAAATATCGCCTTTTGAGTTTGGACGAGAAGGAAACTGACCGTTTTTAATGTCAAAGAGAAACGACAAAAATGCCCCTTTTTGCCTTGTTCATGTTTTTTAAGGAAATCACCACCGAAAAACCAAACTTCAACCATCATAACAAAATTCAGTCCTTTTTCTAGCTTAGAAATGACTTTTTTGTTCATATTCTTCTCCCAAGCGCAGATAGAGCCTTTTGTTCCAGTGCATTCGGGCCTTTCCGCCATTTTCAACATCTAGACCACATTGCATGCTGGAAAATGATGAGAATTTTTGACAGCACCCATTCCTTCTCCCAATTCTTTCACATAGCCACTCTGACCTACCGCCAAAAATTCCTGCTTGTGGTCATCTTCAGTACTCAGAAATTCCAAAATATGTGGCGGTAGGTCGAGAAATTCATCAATAGGCGAGTCCCAAAGGTACTAAGTGTTCGACTGGCCAAATTCCCAGTTCGTTGAGTAACAAGCCAAATTCAACAACAAAGTACATCACCTTGCTCGATTCTTTGAGAAAGTGGACTCTTAGCTACCGTCACGCTTAATGATGCTCATCAGGCAGCTGTTAAAGATGAAAAATGGCTGTAAATTTAGCAGAAATTGCAAGCAAACCGAACTTGGGCCATTGTTGTCGCTTCACGGATAAAAAATAGCTACGTCAAAATGACATTTTCAGAAACCTTGAGCCTCCAGTGGCTTAGGACAGCACCACTTTTCCCTGGTAGTTCAAATAAAGAGTCACGAATTGCTATTCATCGTTTATAGGTGGAAAATCACTCCGAAAATGTAAAAACAGCCGGTAGTAAATGGGTTAATGAAGGTTTAAAATTGGAATTTGAAGTGGAAAATTAGTAGATGGACACCAATTTAAGCAGTTCCCCAGCAACCTGCAGTGCCCTTGTGGGGAGTGTCAACTGTCTAGTGATGTCTCAAAACATGTGTTTTACATTGACAGTAATCCCTTCTTTAAACCACTTAAAATTTCACTCCAATTTGCATTAAGTCCCACCTTAAGCCTGGCTTCTATCTGATTGCAGACAACCGTGGATCGCAGATCGCAGATGATCGCAAAGAGATCTAATTGCATTATAATCCCTGATGATCTCAAATGATCACAGAGACTACTGGAGCCACACATTTCGGTCAGCGGAAAAGTCAAATGTACACGGGCGTTGTCAGAATTAAAAATATTATGGGATACATTTCAATCACAGATCGCAGAACTTTGGTTTCCATGTGATAGCAGGGTCACAAGGCAATTGATCGCAGACTATCACAGACCATCAGTTGCAGAAGTTAGAGTGATCTATACAAAACATAGCTTCCAGTAAATTATAATTTATAAGGAATCAATAATGTGAATGTGCCTTTTGATATGAAGCTACAGTTGTAAACAACAGTTAGCAACAAATTAAAAGTTTCACTATTTACCAAATTATAAACAAAACCTGATCTACAAACTATATGTCCAAAGTGGCTGGGGAAATGACAAAATAGAAAAAAAATTATTACTAAGATCAATCAGTCTTCACTATTTACCCATTCAACTAATGACCATTTTAACCATTACATGAAACACACCCAACATTTAGTTTTGTCATCAGGCAACTCGTGACAAAAACATGCTAGCCAGACGGGTCCCTCCACTAACCCTGGGCTATCGGACAGTAGTTTTGTCACACTCTGACCTCTCTTAGGCGAACACCTGGAGTTGATCCTGAGGGTGTCCACTTTAGAAAGAGTTGATTGTACAGCATACTACTTACAAGGGCATCATAGTGGCACATTCAAAAACAGCTTTTAAACCAAATGTTCTCTGAGTGAGAACATATGGTTACAAGCTGAGATTAATTAGATGACAACAATTCCATACAGCATTCATTGGGTTAGTTAATAGATGTTTCTAATCAATATAGGTCAATATAAACAATAACAAGTCAAGCATGTAGGTTTGGGAATCTTAGCCGAAGTAAAATCATTTCAAGATTCTAATAACGATTAATAACGAAGACTAATTAATTAAACATACATGAGGAGGTGGTGGTATGTTTCTCTCCCATTTGCTGCCATCCGGGCTTGTGGGAGCTACAAGGGATTTTGAAGAACAACAACATCAACAATAAGACTTCAGAAGACTGCAGAACAAAACGAATTAAGGTTAATTATGTACAAAAGCGCTAACAACTCTTCAATTCAGCTTTCCTGCAACCTATTGAGCTTACCATTTTAGGCTTTAAACTTTTCAAAACACTTACCGATGTAGGGATATGGGTGCTTTTTGCTCTCAAATTCAACTTCTGCAGCTTCCAAAATCTTCTGGATCTTTTGCTGGTTGGTCTCATTCTTGTATTGATCGAATCGATCCCTCAAGACCAGAGCCTCTTGTCTCCACAGTTGCCTGTCAACTAACCACGAAAGTAAGTGTTTTAGACTGTTTCTATACAAGCGCATCACACGCTGTTGATGTGTAATTCCTCTCTTCAAATGAGAAGCGACGTACGCCATCTTGGATATTGCTGAACCTGCTATCTCATTCCCAGGGCTCAGTGCGACAGACGAAGCTCAGAAGTCTTAGAGTAGGAACGCAATGCGTGCGAAAACTCACATATTTGGGGCAGCATGCTGACAGGCTCTTCATTTGGGCAATTCAATTCAGAGATGTTTTGCTTTCGAATGGAGCGCGGTCATGCGAAAATCTCAAGTAAAATCGAGACTTCGCGCCCAAATGAAGAGCCTGTATGCAGGCTATATTTGGGGATAACGTGCGAGAACGAGCGAACCAATTTTTTTTTAATCATGACAACAAACTTTATTGACAAAAAATATATATATATACATTACAGCAGGAAGAACCAACAACAAATACAGTACAAAAAAAGAAAAAAAAAAAGGAAGACAGGTTACTACCAGAAAAAATTTCGTAGAAATAGAATACCATTACTATAGAATTAAAATTAAGTCAGATGAAAAAACAGTTACATGTCAAGAAAAAAAATGTCACCGTATATTTAACTGAGTTGAGACGAGGAGCAAATTGTCAGATTTAACATAAATCTTCTATCTTGTACCTACTACCTATTTTGGAAGTAAAATCATTAAGGGAAAGCGAGTTGCATTGTAACTTGTTAATATAGATATAGTGGCGCATGAGCAGCAAGGTGTGATTGAACTTCTTTATCAGACCGGGATTAAATTTGTTGGTTGGGTTGAACAAGATCGCAAAGAGATGTTCCACAGGAGATGGATTGAAATTTGTTTGTTTATTTGCACTGAGCCCCTGTACTACAAGAAACACAAACTTTTGGGTAAAGGGACAATCTGAAATGTGTGCGTTATTGAGTCCTGTTCTCCACAATATACGCAGTCACTATCTTCTTTCACTCCAAATCTACAAAGTTCTCTCTTGGACATGATAATCCGGTGAATAAATTTGAAATAAAATTACCTCAACTTGTTCTCTTTGGAAGTTTGTTTAACCGAGTTGTATAACTTTTGCCAATTGCCTTCAGTTAGCGGGAAAGTTTTGCTCCAATTCACTTGGTCCGGTTTGTAACGAATGATGGGTTTTGTTGTTCAATAACTCATTAAAAAGTCTTTGGTTTTGGCTTTTTCCAAGTTTAACTCTGTTGTGCTATCAAGATTGAGCTGATTATCAAGGAACACTGTTGTGTTAATTTCTTACTTTGGGATGGCGTCTATAACTTGATAGTAATTTAGAAAATTCGTTGCACAATTATATCTCGTGTGCAAAGTTTCATAATCAATTTTAGCGAGGATGAGGGAGGGAAAGAGGAAAGGGAGGAAATGGAGGAAAGAGAGCCTGTGAGAGAGTCAGATGCCAATCTGTCAATTAACGCAAATGGCTCTCTGATTTTCTCGCGTGAGTCACTTACATTACCGCAGCTCCCCGTAGTCACGGCGGGGTACTCCCTTATATGAGCTATATAGGTATGTGCGGCCCCAAAGGTTATGGCTTTTTAGCCGTTTTGTTTTGAAAGAAGGTATCGATTTAGACCATTTTGGTCTGAAATAGGTATGGTTTCTACACTCTAGTTATATTGGGTCAACCTCGTTGGAACTGGGTATGTTTTTTTATTTGAAGAAGCTACATGTACTTCTTCATCGCAGGAGCCCACCAAGGCCCTCGATGGGTCCCTGTTGAGCTTCTTCATCATTAGGCCATAAGACCATCAACAAAAGCCCTTCTCAAATGATGTTTACGCCAACCGTGTACGCCGATGAAATAGGTCTGAAATAGGGTATTGAATTTTTGGTCAGGTCTGAAATAGGGGAGGGAAAAAAGCAGATTTTGGTCTGAAATATGGCAAGGGTTTCTGGAAGCGGGCCGCACACCCCCACCCGATTTTTATGAGAGTACCCCCACGGGGCCCATAGTACCGAAGTAAATTTTGCATTTGCAACTCTCGCATTATTCTTATCTTCTTAGACTTAATTGCCGATGCTAAGTGAATTGAGTATTTTCGCTTGAGTGCAAAGCGGTGTAAAATTTGTGGAACACTCTCGACATAATTCCATCGAGCCAAGTTCAGAAGGGAAGTTCTATCACATCTTGAAAATCTCCGAGAAAACGAAAATCTTGGATTCCTCTCCATGGGAAGCGGGTGAACCACGCTCGCCATGACGCTGATCGAAAAGAATGACAGCCGCACTGCTGGTGTTATTAGGCTGATTTAGCAATGACAACGGGGACTTCTTGACAACGGCGCGCGCAGATCTAAAAACCGACTTGACCAATGACAGAGCAGCAAATTGAGCACCGGAAGTCGTGTTCAGTCCTTTCCGCGCTCTCTCGCGTCCTCAAATGTCGTTCCCGTTCTCTTGCTAAATTAGCCTAATATATTAGGCTGATTTAGCAAAGACAACGGGGACTTCTTGACAACGGCGCGCGCAGATCTAAAAACCGACTTTGATGGAGCCGAAACCAATTGTGGAATTGCACACATTTTAGGTATCCTACTGATGAACAGTTATTACACGCATATGCCACTCTAAAGACACTAAGGCCACATGGTAGCGGGCATTACCCCTTAAATCTACCAAAGCAAAGATTGAGCCCAAGCATTAGCAACCATGGACAGCTGTTTCGGCCTTGTTAGGCCTCATCAGCATGGCATAGCTAATGCTCAGGCTCAAGTACCCACATATCCATAAAACAAGCAGTGAAAACGTAAAGCTTGTGGGATGTGGCTGGAGTGACAATTTGTGAGGTATATCCTTGTCACTCCAGCCACGTCCCACAAGCTTTACGTTTTCACTAGTTATTACACGCAGATATTTTTAGAAGCAACAATTGTTTGCGGTCTGTCACCTTTGAATTGACCAATGGCAGAGCAGCAAATTGAGCACCGGAAGTCGTGTTCAGTCCTTTCCGCGCGCTCTCGCGTCCTCAAATGACGTTCCCGTTCTGTTGCTAAATTAGCCTAATGTTTCCTGTCAATGGTGTCAAGATGATCTAGTGATGAGAGGGTATACCAGGAGCTGGCGAAAATAGGCGATGATGACATCGATTTTTTTTGTACACTTAACTGTTATATCCACGTTCCAAAACAAAATTTGGAAGTTAGTAATTATTTCCAACAATTTAGCGTAAATTTCTTATAAAAATGGAGGTTCTTACAGGCTCTCCTTTCGCCCCCTCCCCGCAGTGCCCGCGCGATTTACTTCCCTCGCTCTTTCGTGAGCTTGGAACAGGCTAGTACCATCCAGACCCCAAGAAAATTTTAATATACCCTGAAAAACTGGACGCTCTAGTGAAACACAACTGCGTTTTGTAGTTTTGCTTGACCTCAAAAGTGCATTAAATATTTTCTTTTACAAAATGTTCAAAGATTTACGTGCGTTATGATTGGTCGAATAGATAATTTTACCATTTGAAAACGGGTGTGAACAACACTCTGATGATGCACGGAAGAACAAAGTGTGCTACGAGCCTGCGTTTTGACGACCTCCGTGCATTACCAGAGTACACAGTCACACTGAGAAATGGAATCTTTTTGTTTTATAAATTTTTTGGACTTTCTTTGGTTCATTACGTCACTTTTGCGTCTACTTTCTAAAACCACAAACTCCTTTCGACCAATCAAAATGCAAGGATTACACTGGCCATTGTATAAATCTCAATCGATAATAATAATAAAAATAGTAATAATAGTTATTATTATTATTATTATTATTATTATTATTACAAAAGCTCAAAATATCCCACAAATTTGCAGCAATTACCTCCTTGAATAAATTGTAAAGCCACATTCAAGGGAAAGTTTCCTCTAATTTTAAGACAGATATGCTAGTATGGAGTTCTGTCAATAAATTGATTAATCAATCAATCAATTAATCAATCAATAAAATATATAAATTAATGAGACTTTGTATTTTGCAACTTCTAGCCACTCTTTATTTACCGGTACACTGTAATGATTAAATTTTTTTTATATAACATACTGATACATCTTGATAGGGTTTTCTTAATTGTTTTTATATTAAATTTTCTCCAAATGGTAATTTCCTTGACAGCTAGTGCTTAACCATATGATAATTTGTATGCATCAGTGAAGTATGGTTGGCTAGTGCTTTGCTAGAACTCAAAGGAAAAAACTAACTCAGGACTGTATACATAAAGATAACAGGGCTTCATTTCAGTACCAAAATACGAAAAAAAGAAACATTCTTTTCCAAATGCAAACAATAAAATAATATATTTCGTACTTTATTCATTTGTACAAAAAGGTGTGAGATCGCCTGCTCTGAGAAAAACAATTTACACTTGAAAGTTCCACTAACACATAATATTCACTCAATAGATTCAAGCCATTATAGAACAGATGAAGAGATCAACATGCTATTTTGCAACTTAATTTTAGTTGATGTTAAAATTCAAAACTGTTGTTATAAAAAAAGAACTACTCTATGGGTACAGTTGTTGACTTCAAATGAGTACAACCTGTGTGGAAGGTGGTACAGAGAGGAAGGCGGGAGCGAGGGAAAAGGGTGCACTGGTTCTAGGAGTATAACTAAGGAGAAACTTTTATGCCAGTCACTATATATTGCAGCTTAATAGGATTTTAAGAACTAAAGAAATATGAAACTATCGACAGATCCACATTCAACCTGCTAAAACAAGATCCATAAACACTTGGTGCTACAGATTTTAGGTGAAAATAATAATTGTTCAAAATAGGACCTTTATACGAGAAATAGTTAGAATGTTTAAGCCCAAATCTACAGGCCTAACTAATCACTCTCTCATGTGTAAAACACACTAACTATGCTACATAATGCACTGCAGTGTGCTCTTCATTTTCATGTGAAGTAGTGATCACTCATAAGAATTGGACAGTCATTAAATTCTACATCAAAATCATACAATAATTCCACAAGCTGAGGCTCTGGTCTTGGTCCCCCAGTAAAGCCACATTCTTCGAGAGTCTTGTGCCTGTCCATCTCCAGTCTTTCTCCTTCCTTTGTAGTGCAGTAAATGACAATTTTTCTGGTAGTACCACCAAACCTCTCACTGATTATCGACTCAATAGAATAGACTGGTATGTGAGCATGCACAAATATCTGGAAGTGCCCTGGGTAGGACTTAAGCTGTGGCAGGTTTGCAAATGTAACAAGCTTGAGCTCCATGCTTATGAATCTGAAACAAGACAATGAAGGTGTAAGTTAAAGGCTCGAAGGAAGGCACTTAATCCAGGGGGCGATCTAGTCTTTCTTTTAACAAACTGTAACTTTAATTTGGATAATGCACATAAAAGAACTCTTCAAGCACAAGGAAATAGAAATAACAGTAGTGATTTCAGGTGGCTAAAATTGGTTTCCAGCATTTTTCAGCACTTTATTTTGATGGATCATTGCTACCAATGTTTGTACATTGTTACCTTTATAGTGGTATCAAACAAATGCCCAATCATTGTTGAACAAGTTATGAAACTTTTTTTGACATAATACATCACCATAGCAACAATATAATCTGTTTAAAACACCCCTAATTTTAGCTTTAAGCCACAATAACTCAAAAACCAATTCAGTGACCCCCATTTTTATTGTTGGGAAATAATTAGCATAATAGAATACAACTTTTTGCAAAGTTAAAGAAAAATTCTTCTAGTGGATTCAGAGCCACCTTAATTTTCTATGATGTAAGGTGGCTCTGAATCCATAAGTACAATTTTTTTAAACTTTGCAAAAAGTTGGATCTTGATGCGCTTATTAATTTCCAATAATAAAAAATGGGGGTCACCGAGCTCATTTTTGAGTTATTTTCACTTAAAACTGAGTGCAAAAAAGCGAAAAAAAAATATATTGGGCAATGTTTTTCTATTGTATCAAAGGCCACATGCAAAACTTCAGCTCATTTGGACAACATGATCATGAGCAAAACAACCAAAATCATCTCTTACACCCTTCTTCCACTGACCCTTCAATTAGTGACAGCTCTGACCTATAGAAGCAAAATAACAAAGTCTCACCGAGGAAATTTTTCCTTTGGAGGCTTCCACAATCCCAGTTTACAGCAAGGACACTGCTCCAACTCCTCTCTTTCAAACCTCAGAACTGGAAGGCCATCATCTTCAACACACTCTTCCTTCTTGTAATATTTCAGTCCTTTTGAAAATTCCAGATAGTCTAGTAACCCATTAGCATCTTTATCTAACTTCTTAGCAAGAACATAAAGCTCAAGGTTGTTTGCAGGTGCATTTAAGTCTCGCATTCCTGCATAGAACTCTTCATATGACAAACTACCATCACCATCCACATCAAACCGGCGGAAAAGATCAATAGCTCTAGCATAGTTGTCAAGCATCCATTTGTCCATGCGAGCTACAAAAGCGGCATGGAGATCATCTGCAGCTTCAAATGCCTCAGCTGATTTCTCAAGCTTTTCCTGTGAAAGACAAATATAGAAATATCTACCACTGCCAATAGTACATGTAAGATCAAACTGTAAGCTTACTGTCAAAGAGAAAACTGGTACATGTAAGCTTAAGTTATTCATTGGAAAAAGGTCCACAGATTCAAATATCTCCACAGAAAAAGTTTCATTCATCCCCAATGGCCAATTGTTTAGATCGTCTCTCCTTTGAAGCTTTCAGTCATGCAAGTAAAAAAATTAAATCATCAACCATTCAAGAGATAAAGTCAAGAAATTGTGATATTATAGAAGAGCACTAAATAAACAACATGCCAAACTCTCTGGGCTGTGCGATATCCCGTACTCAAGTTATTTGACAAAATGTACCACTCAAAATTATAGTGTTTTGTATGGGAATGCCATCTTGGCGTCCCTCTGAGGGATGCCAATTGACTGCGGCCAGAAACGAGTTAGAACATATTTTTCTTACTTTAGCTATCTCGAAGTCTTTGTTCTCTCTGTTGAGGTTCAAACATTCACATAGACGCTTCTCTTACCATGTTGGCTTTTCAAACCTCAAAAACACACCGTAAATTGATGTTTTCATGTAAGTGACAAGCTTGTGAGCCTGAGGCCTGTTTCAAACATCATGCTACTGCCATGTCGAACTAAATTGAATTCGATCTGACAGTGGCACAACCATAGCACGGCAGTGGTTTCAAATGTCGAACTTGAGTCGCGCCAAATTCAAAATAATATACGCACTGGCAAAACAAGCCATGTATCCAAACTACTAAACATTCACATTTTCATAATTTATGATTTGAGTTTGGCATGGCAGTAGCACGACGTTTGAAACCATGCTGTGCCACTGCCGTGTAGCACGACAGACCCTGTCAAATTTAATTGCCGTGTTGAACTTAATTCTAGCTGCCGCACTGAATGGTTTCAAACGTTGCGCTACTGCCGTGCTAGGTCGAATTTAATTACTGAATTTAGTTCGACACGGCAGTAGCGCGACGTTTGAACAGGCCTGAGACATATTTATGTCACGCACTCTGAAAAGCTCTAAAATTCAAACTGCTCTATTTTCAAAACAAAGCAAGCTACCGAGCTGTAAACTTGCAAGCAGATACATTTCTAAAATGCCTTTTAAGTGATGAAGATAAAAATGCAAAAGTCTGTTTACTTTCGAATTTTAGTTTTTTAGGACGTCACGTGAAAACCCTCTGCACAGTTCAAAACTGATGACTTGCAAATCACGACAAATCCTACCCTGCGAGCAAAGTCTCCTTCGATCTGCCTAGAAAAATAGGGAAGAGAAAGATTTTTCTAGGAAGATCGAAGGAGACTCTGCTCGCAGGGCAATTAGTACATAAGCTAAATGAAATTTTCTTCGCCGGAATTTTCATTAGAAAACCGATCAAAGTAGATAGAATATTTAAACATGGCTGCCGCTGCTATACCTTAGCAAGTTCTTCTTTTGACTTTTTGACTTTCTTCTTTCCTTTCTTTTTACCTCCGGATCTAAATGTTTAAACAGTGAGAGAAAAACAATGTAAAATTAAACTGAAGTTATCAAACTGCAAACCCCTGATACAGTCTGTACAAGCGGAGTTCGCTTTCGACTACTTTCCGAAGGAAAATGACTGCACCGTTTCAGTATTGTCTGCATTATGCACAAACACAGCTGTCACATACTTTGATTTTCCGCTTTTCGTTTTCGCAGGCATTTTTGAAGTGAGTCGTATGTGCTAATTAGAAGGCAATGTATAAGTTTAGGACTTCGGAAGACTCTTTTCGATGGAAATCACCATAGCAACTGGAGAACTAAGCGCATGCTCGCGAATGACAGACCGCGACTGACGCCACTTAGTATAGGTAATCACATGATTTTTCTCGTGCAATTTGGAATAAATAAGCACAAGTAAATTTTTTCAAAGACTCACAAATTGCACGAGCCCGTAGGGCGAGTGCAATTTGTGGTCTTTGAAAAAATTTACAAGTGCTTATTTATTCCAAATTGCACGAGAAAAATCATGTGATTACTTATTAATAATATACATGAAAAAATTGCGAGATAGCTTCTTAACTTTGCAGAAGCAACGCAACGAAGCTAAGGCGAATCAAAACAACAGTTTTCTCAATGTTTTTAAAGCGTTTTTAGCTGTAAAAACTGGCTAAACAATTACAGGCTATAGCTATAAGGAAACTTTGTTTGCTAAGTGTCTATCAAGCGCTGTAATCGTTACCTTCAGGCTTTCTAGTTCGTTATCTTCGGCTTGTTTGTCCTTGTTTGTTTATTAATCTCGGCGTCACTCCAGTGTAGTGTTGAATTCAACGGACTCGTAATTCCAGTTACGTCGGTAATTCCCTTCTCTGGACACCACTGTTTCCAAACAGACAGCTAAAATACAGTGCTTTTCGCAGCCGTTTCTCCTTTTTAGAGCTGTTTTGCAGCATCTCTGCTGTTATTGCGGTCACGAAGAAAGAAAACCTGCTCAAAAAGCCAGCCATTGTTTTGGCTCGCAGAGTCGCTTGCAGCTCTTCAGACTTTGCGCCATTCAAAGGCTGCGTTTGATTGGCTCAATTTCAGTTCCTTTGTTAATTAACCAATCAGAATTGTCTGTTGTTTACCTCTTTTTTTGCACTGAATTACCTTTTTTCTGCACTGAATTACCTTTTTTCTGCATCGTGTTTCCTAAAAACTGCATTTCTCTTAGCCAATCAGAATCGAGAAATTTTTTCATGTATATTATTAAACACAAAAAAATCAAATACTTTACGTTAACTTACGCTCTTAAGGAACTGAAATGTCAGGAGCTGGCACAGGGTATACTGTTTTTAATCATAAAAGTACAATTTCCTCGATTGTGATTGGTTTAAAAAACTCCTATTTTCCACTAGATAGATACCCCCTCACGTCTACGGACAAGGAGTTCCAAGCATGTACTCCACGGTATTGAAAAGATCTTTGTCCTGTCTTCGAAGATAGTTTTGGTATGGAGAGGTTTCCATTTGCAGCCGATCTGGTGTTAAAGTTGTGTCTATCTTTGACGTATTTGAAGCTGTTCTGCAGGTAATTAGTGTTAGATTTGTTGTATGTCAGTAAGCGCTGTGTTAACTACATGTTCGTTTAATTTATTTATCTGCAAGGCTTGTTTTAATTTAAGGATCTTTTTTTTTTGTTTTGTTTTGTTTCTTAAGCTACTCATCTGAGTTGTATATGTATTTGTCTTGCCCCGCCACGACTAGCTTCTCAGCTATTTGCGGGGCAAACTACCCTTAACTTTTATATGTAAAGATAAATAAAGTTTTTGTTGTTGTTGTTGTTGTTGTTGTTGTTGTTGTTAATTATTTTATACATTAATTGCCCCCGCAGGGTTTTGGCCCAGAGGCCAAAACCCGAGGAGGCACCCTAAGATAAAAAATGTAAGAAATGTGTTTGTAGTATGGGAAGCGTCCCCGATTTGATGAAACTGGGCGCGCAAAGTTGTGCCAGATAACATTCTTACTTTGACATCAAAATGGCTGCTAGCAGCCGAGTATGCCTTTCTCAGAAGGAAAAGACAGCTTTTTAAAACCGTAAATCAAAATAACAAGATCCACGAAACACTTGACAGCTTAAACAATGGAAATCGGTTAGTTCATAGCGAAGACTGAATCCCTCTTCGAGGGCAAATGGTGGCGAAGAGACATGTGCTTTCACTGCGAATCATCACAAGAATAATAGACCTTTTCCGAAATGTTTGAGCGCTTCTGGGAGTCTATCTTTCAAAACAAGTACAAGTTTGAATGTGAATTTATACCGTACTTTATATTTAATTCACCAATTTTTTGTAATCCAAGCAACTTGTAGCGAAATTTGCGAAAAACATGCTCAGTTCCATTCAAGTAAATTGTCCTTGTATTCGCTTGCTTCGTCTTCGCGAAGATTAACTCGAGGCAAAAGTTACATTCAACACGTTTGCTTTTCAGGCATAAACTCAGACTCATCTATATACTTTTTATTCAGGAAAGCTTATTGTCTGTTTTTCTGTGTGTCTCATTTCACGGAATTTCGTATTACTTCGTGATCTTTTCGTAAACAAACCCGACGAAATCCGCGCAAACAAAACAAAACAGCTATATAAATCTCAATTGTTGAACAATGACACTAAATCAAATATTGTTTCTACCATTGATGTACTGGAGAAATATAAACGTAAAGCTTGTGGGATGTGGCTGGAGTGACAAGGATATACCTCACAAATTAATGTGATTTGGTAAGCTGAAGCCACTCTAAAGGCACTAAGGCCACATGGTAGCGGGCATTACCCCTTAAATCTACCAAAGCAAAGATTGAGCCCAAGCATTAGCAGCCATGGCTGCTAATGCTTGGGCTCAATCTTTGCTTTGGTAGATTTAAGGGGTAATGCCCGCTACCATGTGGCCTTAATGCCTTTAGAGTGGCTTCAGCTTACCAAATCACATTAATTTGTAAGGTATATACTGGAGAAATATGCTTCTTCCGCATGAAATTTACAGAACTGCTTCAACAGTGTCTTCAGTATTTTAATATTTACAACCACACAACTACCCAAAAATTAAAATACGGGGGCAGCCTTAGTGAAAACTATTTCTAGGATAGAAGTGAAGTAGTCTATGCGTTGATTTATTGTCATCCACTGTAGTTTGTTGAACAGCTCAGATGATGGAAGGTCCTGTGGTCGCTTGATATTAAGAATAACTCTCGCGGCGTATTTCTGTAATCTAAGAATTCGATTTAAATTACGGCTGTGACGTCGCTCCCCATATGACGCATGCATAGTCAAGTGTAGGCAGGCTCAAGGTCTTAGACTGCCTAGCACATTGTGGTAAATAAATTTTGATAGCTGTTATGAGATTAATCCGTTTCAAAACTTTAGTACAGATTTCGTCGATGTGTGAGTTCCAAGCTAATTGTTCATCAAATACAAGACCTAAAAGTCTGTGACTATCTACTGCTTTTATAATAGTTCCATTGTGGACAATCTCAATTCTTCGACCATGCAATCGTGTTAATTTGGGTTTAGTGGCGATGACCATGGATTCCGTTTTGGCAATATTTAACGCCATTGCATTATTTTCTATCCAAGATGAAATGGGTTTGAGATAATTATCGAGCTGCTGATTCACGTATTCCAAAGTTCTGCCGGCAACCAATATTGTTGAGTCATCCGCAAACATTCTTAATTTCTTGGGACCATCTATTTCTAAAGATAAATCATTCATAAAAATGATAAAAAGAAGGGGGCCCAGGATGCTCCCTTGTGGGACACCACGTGAAATATCGAGAAAATCTGAGGTTGTTCCGTTGACAAAAACGGCTTGTTTTCGCATCTTTAAATACGAGTTAAACCAGCCAAGTGTTGTCTCACTCACACCGTAGATTTCTAGTTTATTGAGAAGAAGAGCATGATCAATCAAATCGAAGGCTTTGCTTAGGTCTAGCATTAGGAGGCCGCTCATATCGCCCCGGTCCATATTGAGAAGTAACGTGTCCACAATGTCAATAAGAGCAGTAATGCAAGAATGGTTCTAAGGAGCCTGCGTTTTTGTAGCCATGAAAGAAGGGTAGCATGGACGTGTCTTTCGCAAATCTTTGAAATAACAGGCAGGACAGAGATAAGTCGATAGTTTATATCCACTGATTTATCTCCCGATTTGAAGATCGGACTTACGCGAACAATCTTCCAGACGTATGGAAACGTTGCAGTTTCAAAACTTGTTATCGGACAGTTTGTTATTGGACAGTTTGTTGTCGGACAGTTCTATAAGCCAATCACATTCAAAGTAGTATTTTAAATCAACCAATCACATTCAAAGTTGTAGTTAAAATCAACCAATCACAACCTTGATTACAATCACCATACATTTTGATTGAAGTCAATTTTAGAGCGACATTAAAAAATTTCCGCTTCCTTTGTCAGTCTTTTAATGCAAAATTTCCCTCCCTTTTATAACTTGGCTCTGCTTCTTTTCTCAGAAATTGTAATTTTTATGATTAATTGGTAATAAGACTTCGTGTCACCCAATTCGGTCTGTAATCATACTCGTGATAAACAAATCGGACAACCGCTGCGCGGTCGTCCGATTTTGTTATCACTCATAATTGGACTCCACTCAGTCTATTACCATTACTAATTGTGTCAATAACAAAATGTTCGAATATGATTGGTTCTTAACAGCCTTTATTTAGTGGCTTAATTGGCTGCTTGAGGTCCAAGCTGTCCGATTTGAGCTGTCCGATTACAAGCACTTGTAATTGGACAGGCCAAATCGGACAGTTACCTTATTTGGGTATGTTGAGCAGTACCTACCATGTCGTGTCAGTTGTCAATCTTCGCGCTTTGTAAAACAGCAACCATTTCCGGTGTCGGATAATTTGCATTCGAACCGTTGGTTAATTGTACAATAGTTTTGCAATTTAGAAAGTTGACCTCTAGAGTTTCTCGCACTTTGTTATTGACACAATCAATTGGTAATCGGACGTCGTGTCGTACAATTTAGGGGTAATCGTGTTCGTAATTTCAAATCGGTTGAAATGACTCCCCCGATTACTCCCTGAATTGTACTCCACTCAGTCCTATAGTACCATTACAAATCACTTCAGCAACGAGATTGACAAGGTCTGGTTCATAAACAGCCCACGGGGGGGGGGGAGTAGCTTCTTCGAAAAAACATACACACAAACTGCGGTGATAAACATGACAATAAAGCGCATTATTGGAGAACAAAAATAAAACTATATCGTTTAACTTGACGTTTCGTATGTTTCGACATACATCTTCAGAAGTGACTGTTAGGAATTAAAGTAACAACTAAATTTTAAATTTAAGATAAGTAACTAACTAACTACTCAGTTGACGTGACGTGGTCTGCGAGATATTAGCAAAAAGACGTCAACTGGTCACAACTTAAAATGGGACCACTTTGAGATATTAGCAAAAGGTCGGTCAGATACTCATTGCAAGATAAAGGAGACTCTACTATTTCAGACCAAAATGGTCAAAATTGATACCCTATTTCAGACCGAAACGGCTAAAAAAGCCATGCCCTTTGGGGCCGCACATACTTACATAGCCCATATAAGGGAGTACCCCCCCACCCCCACCCCCCACCCCCGGGAACAACAGGCGCCAGCGCACTACTGAAGTAAATCTATTCTGATTAGTTATTAGCGTTTGAATGCTTTTCCCACAAAAGATGTATTGCTTCTTTCGAGGAAACTTGGGAGCTGGAAATGCTTCATTCTCTTGAGCAACATTTCGGCTACGCTGATGCTATAGCATTCTATAATGCCCCGTTTACTCGTCTGTCTTTTTCCAAAACATCCAGGATACTTGGTTGTCTTATCAGCATCACCGATGTTGTTTCCATCAGCACGAAAGAAAATAGACTGCTCAGACACAGAGTCACATACGGCTTTCAAATACCATGCGGGAGCCAGGACTCTTCCGTTCAGTCGAATGACTCTACCCCCCAAACCTGTTACTTCACCACTTTGTTAAGTGAAAAATAAAAGTTTCAAAATTATGGTCAAGCTCAGGAGAAGGTTAATGACAATGCTTTGTCAACTTATGATCTACATTATGAGACAAAAAGAACGGGTAACCATTTGGTTATTCATAAAGATCCATAAAAGACGATCAGAGGCTTAATCTTTTAAAAATAGCTTCAAGTTTGAGATATTTTTTGCTGACTTTAGGGTTCCTTTAGTTTCGTGACCAATTTCTGAGTTAAAGTTGAAAGAACGTGCTGTTGCTTGGCGATTGAAATTTGCTGTGAATTAACGACCTCAATCCGTGCATCAAAGTGAAGATGATACACAACGATGAATGATGTCAGCGATTCTCTGCTAGTGTCATGCATCCACAAATTCCAGCCTTGTAGAATCTCTACAAATCTGCTGTGAAATTTTCTAAAGATCACATGGTGTCTCGGTTATTTACGCATGTAAGTGACGGTTATTTACCTGTTCCTCGAGAGTATGTGATATATCACCTGGTACCGCCTCAAGGGCGTAGCCCGAGGGGCGGTGCCAGGTGAATATATCACACACCCCCGAGGGACAGGTAATTAACATGCTAATTTGTCAGTTGGTGAGGTTTTCTAAAAGAAAGAAAAGGCCATTAAATAACGAAAAACTTATTTTCTACTTGGTCGTGTTTTTTTCTAAAAATAGTTTTAAAGGTAGATTGTAGGCGGTGTGGTTTCGACTGTAAACATGTTTCTCTTGATTTGCGGTTTTCGGTTTTTTTTTACAACAGTGCGTAGATAACGTGTTTTGTTTACTGGTACACAGTGGGATTGAATTTAGTTCCGTATTATTTACACTGCAATATGTATAGACACTTTCTTTTGTCTGCTGGTATGCGTAGTACCCCGGCATGGTAAAC
>JAEMWC010000093.1:1382500-1425000 GCA_016490735.1 Pachyseris speciosa
ATTTAAGGCCAAATGTCCATGAATAGGCATATTTTTTTTACTTGACTTTGACTTCAACTAACATTGTGGTCACTGTTTTTCTTTTTTGGTGAGAAATTAGCTGAGAAGTTAAAAAAAAAAAAAAATTAAAAACACACCACACCAGAAATTGGAGACAGTGCATGTGTACAAATTAAAATCTTGCAGTTTCTTGGTTAAAAACCTTACTTACAAAGTTAAATAATTTCAACTTAGTTAGCTAAAAAATTAAAATAATGTCAGTTTTTCACATCTCCTACACCAGGAATGAAGGAAAAAAGAACCAACACTGCAAGAGTGAAAACAACTAAAGCTGCTAGCATTTTGAAGACCTCCTGCCTTCCATTTGATGTGCTGTTACTAGAGACCATAGAGTCCTCCGTTGGAGTAGTTTCCTGAGGTGGTGATTCTTTAACAATCGACTCTTTTTGCTTCTCTTGTTTTACTGTCACTTTTTCACTTACTATGACTTCCTCTCTTTCTTCCTTCACTTGTTTTCTGGCAGATAAAGGACCTGTAAGAAAAAAAAAGAGTTTGTTAGCCACAAATTGTACTTGTACCGTAGGAGGTACTGGTGGAGTTGTTCACCAGTGTTTGTATATCTGATGAAACAGTCTTCTTCATGTTTGATATGTTACTCCTACAGTCCCAAGGCTGATTTACAGTTGTAGCAATTCCTCATAGTGGTGCGAAGCTCTTTCAGTCTTTCAATCAATCATTTACAGTAGAAGTACATTTTTGGGAATGCTTTAAAAATATCCAGTGTAGTCATGGAAAACACAAATTTTCTTTTTTCTTTTCTGTTGTTGAAAAATTCAAATTCAATTTGGAGAAATTAAAAATAAACAAGCCAATCAAAAATTAGGAAGTATTTTTCCTTAACAAACACATGTACCAAGCCCCAAATAAATACCATGTGACCAACTGGCCATGTTCTAAAGGAGTAAGGGCATGGGAACGAGGTTTAATATTTATCGATTGGAAAAAATTGTTTCCACTGCATGAAAGAGCATCTAAAAAATGGTCACCTAACCAACTTTGACGCTGTGCAGTTGAATTGGAGCTGAAAAAATGCGTTTAAAAATTGTGAAAATTAGAGACTTTGTATGGTTGGAGAGAGACACTTTCCAAAATAGAGACATTTGTATGAGATTTTTTTTAAGTTTTAAATGCATGTTATCTGGCGGCTCATCAACCAAACATACTCAAACTTGCTGATAATGTTATTTTGAGATACCCTTCCATGTGAGAATCGATTTAGTCCAATTTCATTGATTTTCAATGAAGTTTGGATTCGTTCCCAGGCCCTTACTCATTTAGAACATGGCCCATACAGGGTCACAGATTTCACTCCCATCTGAGGGTCATCATTCACACAATCATGTAGACCCCTCCTCAATGCAAATAAAAACAGTTTCCACAGGGTATTTATTAAAACAAGTTAAGTTAAGTGGCACTTGCCTCCCTTTCGGTGAACAACAATGTAGTCAGATGTTGGAGTCAAAGTTTTTGGTGTCTTGAGTTTAGTGAACGGTTCTTTCTCAGGATCTGGCTTTGTTTCAGACTTTGGTGTCATCTGAGACTTCTGTCAAACATTTCATTGAAAGACCAAACAATCAACATCAATAAAAAGAACAGCAACCTCAGCAGCCATACTAAGTGAAACAAAGGTGAAGATTGAATTTAAATGAGAAATGATCTGTGAAGAAAGAATGTAAATTGTCCGAACTCTGATACTACTAGCATAAGAAAAGAAAAGAGAATAATATTATTATGAGTGTTGATATTGGGTAAGGATTTACCTTGGGTGTATTTGCTTTTCGTCCTGGTGATGGTGACCTTGTTTTGCTAAACCTTCTAATCAGGTTCTGACAGCCTTTTAAATTTTTTACTGGTTCCCATGAGTCTTCACTCTGGCCAAACCCCTTCCACCTCACCAAGTACTCGACTTTTCCTCGTCTGCTCCTCTTGCCAAGAATGTTTTCCACCTACATGTAAGAAACAAATGCACAAAGAGAGAAATACAGTATTTGAACAAGTTCTTATCATGAAAGTGATGCTCTCTACCTATGTAGAATCTCCATACCAGAAAGTTGCAAGCAACTCTTCAAGTACATGTACATGAATGACCACCTTGTTGCTGTAAGCATGTAATCATGTTGATGTGTGATTCATCCTCAGCTGAATTTGAAAGGCATATTACATGTACATTATACAATCCAGGGTTCCAGATAAGTTATTAAGGTAGGGTGTCAACAAGGAATTCCGACATGTCAAATTCCCACTGCTCCTACCAAACCATTATAAATTTTCTATTGATTTGTTGGATCATGTACTGTACAATGCACATGTACCTCACCTTGTGCAGTTTTTTTACCCAAGACCCCCCTCTTACATATCTGGAACACTGCCATGACTGCTGTATAAACAATTTTACATATACTTCTAAATCAGTTTACAAAAATAATGTTTTTGTAGAAAAGAAACTCTAGTTGGGGAACGTTAACCATGGCACTGCAAAAAGAGTTCGTATGCCTTCCCTCTGAGTTTAACCCAAGACGTTCATGCATTTTTTTAAAATACTGTAAAAGCTCTATTAAGCCCCCCTCTCTAATAAGCCCCCTGATTGGGAGTCAGTTTTTGTAATAAGCCCCGCCCCCCTTTTGGGATATGAGGTTTTGTAATAATATTATTCCCTCCTATTCCCTCTTACGAAATACACTTTATGCGGCCCAGTTGGTTTGTTTTTAAACATATATAAAATAAAACACACAATACTGTTTCCTTCTCGGTAGTAAAACGGTGTGTTCAAAGATTAGAAATAAGCCCCCCCCCCCTCTCCAATAAGCCCCCCATTAATAAGGCCTGAAATTAAATAAGCTCCCCAGGGGCTTAATAGAGTTTTTACGGTAATGTCATATAAGTGAAATCAATGCTGTATAAAAACTTTCACATGTACTTCTAAATCAGTTTACAAAATGTTGTTGAAGTAAAAAAAACTCTATTCAGGGAACGTTAACCATGGCACTGCAAAAAGAGTTCCTATGCCTTCCCTCAGAGTTTAACTGAAGATGTTCATGCATTTTTTCCAGGTTCTGGCTTTTCAAGCAAGAAAGTTGCTGTAGTCCAAATGTAAGAGATGCCAACATGGGACTCTGAAGCACAGACATTTGTTGGAACACAATATCAGTTATTCAATTGACCCGTCTATCAGTCAGTCAGTCAGTCAAACAATCAATAAGTTGGTAAATCAACCAATTTAACTTACAACCAACATCCGTGACCATCGAAGTAAACATTTTTTGTCTTCCGATCATGGTTTTTGATGAAAAAAAAAAGATGCAGCAAATGATCCAGGTGGAACTCAAAACTCTTAACAGATGGCCGTAACTAGGTGGCTCATGGGTATGAATCAGAATGTTTTTATGATGAAATATTTGCCAATCAACCGTAGCACAAGACGCTCAGATGTTGACGACAGCGGTCCAACAATGGGACACCTGTCAAATCTTCGACAGTCCACTTGGTCTTTCATAATAATAATTTTGGGCTGAAAGCATTCTACTGGTAGTTCTTTTCTACAGCTAACAAACGTTTGCCATCTAATTGAGATTGTCATCTTAACACAAATTTCACTGATTAGTATCTTTCTGAGATACTTCTTCTACTTGAGAGAACACACTGGATGTCATGCAATCTTGAGCACACATTCAGCAGGGGCACCCAGCAACATCAGGAACTTGATACATGTCATTCAACATAAATTATTGTAAGTGAAATTTTGTATTGCTGAGGGTAAGGAGAAACTGGTTATAAGAACAAGAAAAATTAACCAGCAAGATATATACATGTACACAGTAATGTTATGTCTTGTGGCTGATTAGTATCTTTATGAGATTCTCCTTCTACTTGACAGAACACCCTGGCTATCAGGCAATCTTGAGCACACATTTAGCAGGGGCACCCAACAACAAGTTTTGGTAGAAATCTGTTCAGTGGAGGGTAATTCACCTTGTGCTTTCGGCGTCAATTAAAGAGTGCACTCAGGTTTTTCGAAACTAAAAACGTGGCCTAAACAATTTGCAATAGAGTACTAAAGAGATGACCTCGTAAAAAGTAAATTTGTGAAATTATGGAATAATTAATGATTGGTTCTCCTCGTATCTCAAAAATCGTACCCAAACAACGCAAGTAGACCATCATATATCAGATAAGGCCGTTGTTGAATGTGGAGTTCCTCAAGGATCAGTTCTTGGACCATTGCTTTTCTTGCTTTATGTCAATGACATCCACAGATGCTCAAATAAATTAGGGTTTTACCTCTTTGCAGATGACACCAACATTCTCTATGCGGACAAAAATTTGAAAGATCTTGAAACAACAGTCAACCACGAGCTTCAAAACCTTTATAACTGGCTGACAGCCAATAAACTAACTCTTAATATAAAAAAATCCAACTTTGTAATATTTCATCCTTACCAAAAGCGACTTACTTACCAACCAAAACTTTGCATGTTTGATAATGAAAAGAATAAATATGTTCATCTCGAGTCTAAAATCTATATAAAATATCTGGGCGTTCTCATTGATCAGAATCTCTCTTGGAAATATCACATTGATTCTATTGTTACAAAAATTAGCAAAAATGTTGGGCTGATTGCAAAGCTACGCCACACTGTACCTCGACCAATACTTTTGAATATCTATAAGTCACTAGTTCAGCCATATTTAACCTACGGTCTTGCTGCCTGGGGCCAGGCATGCAAGACTTATCTTAATAAAATTTTAATTCTTCAGAAAAGAGCTCTTTGCTTATTGTACTTCGCAGACTGGCATGACCATGCAATTCCTTTATTTCTCGAAGCAAACGTCCTACCAATAACTTTTCTTTATTATGAATCGGTATCAACCTTAATGTATGATATCAATAATAATAAAGCCCCAACAAATATTCTAAATTTATTTCAGAAAACGCGTAATATTCACTCATACAATACACGATCGTCTACATCTGGAAAGTTCGCTGTTAAAAGTTCCAGACTCGAAATACTAAACAATTCCTTTTCTCGACTCGGAGTAAAACTGTGGAATAAGATACCACGCTATATAACGGATCTTCCTAAAAAAAATTTCAAACGAGTTCTTCGCAAATTGTTATTTGATATTTTAGAAAAGGAGGATGACTATATTCAAATCCCCATGATCATTAAAAAAGTAGGTATATAGATCCAGTTTTTAATCTCTTTAATTAATGTTTGTTTTTCTTTTCTTTTCCTCATTGTATGTCAGTAAGCGCTGTGTTAACTACATGTTCGTTTAATTTATTTATCTGCAAGGCTTGTTTTAATTTAAGGATCTTTTTTTTTTTTTGTTTTGTTTCTTAAGCTACTCATCTGAGTTGTATATGTATTTGTCTTGCCCCGCCACGACTAGCTTCTCAGCTATTTGCGGGGCAAACTACCCTTAACTTTTATATGTAAAGATAAATAAAGTTGTTGTTGTTGTTGTTGTTCACATATTCAGAAATAACACAACCAAAAAGACCTACTTGCCAAAAATCAGCATTTTCTTACAGTTTGAGAGTGAAATATTAGCAACATTATGCTCTGCTGACTCCATACAAATCCTTGTGAATACAATATGAACCAAGTCAAAGTTAGAAGGATTTGTATGGAGTCAGCAGAGCATAATGGTGCTAATATCTCAGAGCCAATTTACCTTTAAATGCTGATTTTTGGCAAGTTAGCATCTTTCATCTTGCTCTTTCTGAAAATCTCAAGAAATCCCATAATTTAAAAAATTCTAATATTTGTGACGTCACACATTAGCATTCTATTGGGAAATCATAGCCACCAAAGTTTGCGAAAAGGCCGTAATTGCTGTTTTTGGCAGTCAAAAACATCAATTACATGTAGCATTTTTGGAAAGAAAATAGTTCTCTAGAAAGTTCGTGGAAAGTTCATTTCAACTTGCATTTTCTCAAAGGAAGATTTTGTTCCCTAACATTTTTGGGCAATTAAAATTTTAGCTAGGGAATCCAAACAGATGAACTTCTTCTAGCTCATGAAAACATCAGTTTAAACACACTTCAAACACCGTAAAAATGCCTATCTACAGCTTTTGGCTGATTTGGCTCGTTGGGTGCCCCTAATGTAGCGCACCGTACCTTAAGCGCCGGCTAAACGAAGAGACATATTTTTCATCCAACATGTTTGTCAAACATAACATTGGGTGGCTAAACGCACAAACAATGCTTGACCAAACACAAGACAAAGCGAATCAACAGGAAGATTTTCGAAGTTGGTTTTTACAGGTTGTGTACGCTTTGTTGGTTGGGGTGGCTAAACGATCAAACATTTGCTCGTAACGCAAAATGTTGGATGAAAATGTTTGTTCAATGCAAGGTCAACATAGAAAACCATTTAAATGCGATGTTAAGTGAGGCGGCTAAACGGTGAAACATGCTCGTCAAACGGTCAAACATGCTCATCCAACACGATGTTGGATGGAAATGTTTGATCGTTTAGCCGGGGCTTTACTGTAATCAATTGCATGCAAATACCGGTAAGCTAACTGTATCAAAATTCAGAAACTGCAAATCTGTACAAATCACTAGCACTTCTGGTGTCACGATCTCTGATGCCATAAGTTTCTGATCTTGGAAAACACTGTCTACGGTCTATTCACTCTTTTAATAGTTTCTTACCTCAAACAGTTCTCCTTCCGATTCAGAAGTGATTGGTGAGGTCGCTTTGGTGGACGCCATCTTTGAGTCAAACAGCGCGCGCGAAATAACGTTTGCGCCACGTGACGATACGCAGGCCTGGATGCTACGTTTCAGGGACACTTCACTTCGTTGTACATACATAAGTATTTTCTTTGAGAACGCCTGACTATTTTGAACTTTTCTCGCTCATATGATTGCAAACCTCGCTAAAAAGTAAACTTTTACTTGAAATTTAGGAGAATTTTTGGTCTCACGCTTTTTGTAAGATGAGGTAATGGACGTTGGAGTGAACTTCAGGGCCAAACGCTCATGGGAAGGTTCTTCAAATAATGAAATAGCCGAAACTGCACAGATTAAATTCAAGCGGTTGTTAGGTAAGATTTAGCCTGCGTGCAGACGTCCCCTATTTCCTTTGTTGCACGCGGAAGAGGGACGTCTGCGTAGCAGCGTCGCTAATCGTGTTCCAGTATCCTGCTGTTTGGTTTTAAATTGCGCATAAATAATGAAACATTATCTTCCGCTGTGGCTATCTGGCCGTATGTCCCCAGACAACGTTACTTTCCAATTTCAGCTCTTCAGTCAGCGTGCTCACTATTCTTGTTCGACCACTGAACCTTAATTTGACTCTTCTTGACTCTTCAGCTACTCTCTCATTGATCACTGGCCTAACAGGAGAAGAGTTGGGAATTATGCGTGTAGAATCCGCATAGAAGACCTTGATGGGCGTTGAAGCGTTAACAACCAGCGAAGAGCCACGATCATTCGGCGAAGAAGAAACCGGTTCTTTTAAGAAAATTCTTTTCTCAGGAGAAGCCAATGCTATTACTTTGAAAGATTTACGCCGGTAATCTTCGAAAATATACTCGTCAATTTTTTGCAAGTTGTTGCAAAGTCTGTGTATGCCATGTTGCTTTTTTAGTTACAAATTAAATGCTTCATTTCTTTACACAAGTTTTCTATCGCTCAACTTTTCGATTTGTTCGATGGTTGAAAAACACAGAAAACATTGTATTTTTTCAGATCCGTTTTATTGGAAAATCCCACTAAATTTAGGTGGCATTTAAACACATGCATACAATATGAGAGCTTTCTTTACAATAGCCCCGCAACAGAGAACATACGCACTCACGGTCATTGGAGCAAGCATCACTGACCTCACTTCACATTATTGTTTTGAGATGGCCGAAGTAAACGTAGAACAAATGCAGTAACTTTACCGAACTAAACGACGAATAATGTTTTGGGTTAGCTTCCCAAATGGCAGCATTTTTTGGGATTTCCTGGCAACCTGTGGAGCAATTTACCAATTGCAACACAGGAAATTACTTATGTCATGGCATTAACATAACAACCAATCAAAAATTTTCCCCGACATTCCGGGGAAACCACCTGTGGTCTGGAACACGATTAGCGTCAGCGTTACACAGACGTCTCTCTACCCGATTTATTTGAGGGGAGGAGGTGGATGTACACAGGCTACAGTAGGTAAGATTTGGTGGTAAAATTTCCACATATTGTATGTGTGCAATTTGAGTGCCTTGAATTTAACGTCTATTGCTCTTATATTAACCCATTGACTACCAGCGGTTTTTACATTTTCGGAGTGATTTTCCACCTATAAACGATGAATAGCAATTCGTGACTCTTTGAACTACCAGGGAAAAGTGGTGCTGTCCTAAGGCACTGGAGGCTCAAGGTTTCTGAAAACATCATTTTGACGTAGCTATTTTTTATCCATGAAGCGACAACAATGGCCCAAGTTTGGTTTGCTTGCGATTTCTGCTAAATTTACAGCCATTTTTCATCTTTAGCGGCTGCCTGATGAGCATCATTAAGCGTGACGGTAGCTAAGAGTCCACTTTCTCAAAGAACCGAGCAAGGTGATGTACTTTGTTGTTGAATTTGGCTTGTCACTCGACGAACTGGGAATTTGGCCGGTCGAACACTTAGTACCTTTGGGACTCGACTATTGATGAATTTCTTGACCTACCGCCACATATTTTGGAATTTCTGAGTACTGAAGATGACCACAAGCAGGAATTTTTGGCAGTAGGTCGGAGTGGCTATGTGAAAGAATTGGGAGAAGGAACGGGTGCTGTCAAAAATTCTCGTCATTTCCCAGCATGCAATGTGGTCTAGATGTTGAAAATGGCGGAAAGGCCCGAATGCACTGGAACAAAAGGCTGTATCTACGCTCGGGAGAAGAATATGAACAAAAAAAGTCATTTCTAAGCTAGAAAAAGGACTGAATTTCGTTATGATGGTTGAAGTTTGGTTTTACGGAGATGATTTCCTTAAAAAACATGAAGGCAAAAAGGGGCAATTTTGTCGTTTCTCTTTCACGTTAAAAACAGTCAGTTTCATTCTTGTCCAAACTCAAAAGGCCATATTTGGTAAAAATCGCTATGTTTCTTGCATTTATTGGATATCCATATTTAAAGGGCATTCAAGGAGGATTGGAGGAGATTGGATTCTTATTTTGAATGAATGAATGAACTTTATTTGAATGTCAGAGTGTTAAGCTAAATATACATGTAAGCTAATTGTGGACACTAAAAGAACATTCAAAATACAAAATAAAAATTAAAATAGGAATACTTCAAGTGTTAAAAAAAGTTCGAGCTTGGCAGCAAAGAGAGAGGAGTATGACTTCCTCATAAGGAACTAGAAAGGAAATTGTAAAAGTTGTCCTCACACAAGTATCTTGATGACAATTATTTAAGACTAAAGTTTGTGTGTTTAATATCTTCATTTCACAACTAAAACATCACTGATGGTTTATCCATGAGCTGGAAACAGTTTAGAATGCACTAAATTGTTCTTCAACTTCATGTGCAATGATAGCTCAGTAAGTGTTGATTGTGAATGATATATGAAATAAATTATATATGAACCGCAGAAATGAAATCAAATGAAGAATGATCCTCGCAGTTGTGAATGCAGTTTATGCAATTGCAAAAAGAAGCCTAATAAAAAATTCAGGACTTCAACAGGGTTTGAACCCGTGACCTCGTGATACCGGTGCGATGCTCTAACCAACTGAGCTATGAAGCCACTGACGTTGGGAGCCGGTCAATAAGGGTGGGTTCATATGATCCCGTGAAAGAAATGAGTGTGAATGATATATACCGGTAGGCTTCTTTTCGCAGTTGCATAAATTGCGTTCACAACTGCGAGGATCATTCTTCATTTGATAAGTGTTGATTGTTGAACCAATACAATCTCTTGTCTCTTAGAAAGAAATCAAGCATCTGAGATTGCAAGAGGTTTTGAACCTCAGGAGGACATTAAAAACACAGTCTTAAAGCTGGTTGATGATAATCTGAGTTTTGAGGGAATATTAAGGGAGGTATGTCTCTGAATAATCAAACTTCATGCAATTTTTTGTGGCACTTTTCATTGCTGTAACACAGGCCTCATGCACCATACAGCATGAAGTAGATACATGTAGCTGCAGGTGAAGTCTAAGGGCTCCCCAGCATTATGATATTAACTGGGCTTAATGCAATAATTATATATTCAATATTATAATGGAAAAGGTGTTTTTAACTATGTTATCCACTCATCCTTGCCTTGTAAGTCATTATTGCTGAATTTTTCCTCAATAGCAGTAGCAGTAGCAGCAGCATTGAGTTGGAAAAGTATCTTGTCAGTACTTGTCTTCGTTGTAATTAAATATAAAATGTGATGGATGTTACTGATTAGATTTATTTTCTGTGTTGCTTTTTAGAGTGAAGGTGCATGTAGTTTGCAATGCGACTCGGATCAAGAAAAAAAGGATTCAAGCTCAGACTCTGCTCTTGCTGTTTCTGGTGAGTCAGCATTTGAAAGGGGAGAGAACTAAGTAAAAGGGTTCAAAATCTGAGAGTTCAGGGGGAACTAGTTGTGAAGGGGATGGGAATAAAGGGGAAGGCTTTGGAGTTGTAATGAAAGAGGGTCAGGGAATGGGAGGGAACAGGGTGGGAACTGGAAGAGTTAGTTTGGGAACTGGATGAGAAGAGATTGAGAACTGGCGTAAAAGAGGTGACAAATGGGGGAGAAGAGAGTAGGAATGGAAAGGGAAGTGTAAGGAACTGGGAAAAGGAATGTGAACATGAGTGAGCGAGGTGATGGAGTGGGAACTGGGAAAAAGGGAGGGAATTGGACATCGAAAATGATCAAGAAAAACATGATTTACTTGTGTGGACAAAACGGGGTGAGAATTGAAAAGATGTACAAGTAGAAAGTAGTGGTAAGTAGAAATTATAGAGGGAATGGGTAAAAGAAATCTGGATTACTTGTTGCCATTAATGCAGGTATTTCTAAAGAAGAGCTGTAAACTAGGATCAAAGGCTGCAAAGAGATGGAAACACCACTGTGGCTGCCTTTGACGTCTGCCAAAAGTCTGCCAAACAAATGACTAAGATTGTGACCAAATTATGTGTAACTTGAACATTAAATGTTCTTTTTATTATTTCCTTCTGTACCTTTACATGCTGTTTCTTCCAAGATTACTATTATACCATCTCTCTCACTCCAAGAGACTGAAAGGTGAGGGCCCTTGGAATGAGGTTGAATTATGATTTCATTGAAGACGAAATTTGCATGTTATTCTTTGTTAACTGAAAGTTCCAAATTGATGGAAATAACATCATACGAAAATTTAGGAAAGAAGTTGTGAGTTATTTTACAGCTGCTGTCAGTACTTATCCGTACAACGTTTTGGTCATCTCAGATGACCAGATGACTGTGAATATGGATCACTGGGTTTATTCTTTGCAGGGATGGACTTCCCTTTTCTTTTTCTTTTTTTCTACCAGTTAACACCATCATTCTGTCTTGTACCTGTATTTAGTGGAAAGTAGTGTTCAGTTGCTGAAGTGCCAGGCTGTCAAGGTATCTTGCCCTCTGGACATGCTAGCAGCGGAGCGTTTTGGTACAAGACTGCAAACTCTTTTGAGCTGCAACTCTGATCCTCTGCTGTCAAAGAAGCAAATGGTAAAAAAACCAGTGTACAATGCATAACATATTCTGGAACTGTTTTAATAACCAGGGTTCTCTCTTTAAGCAGGTGACAGGCAATTTTCACCACCTGTAGACAATTGACCATTACCTGATGTGGTGAAATACACTGCAATTACATGTACCATTGTCTACTCATGGAGAAAGGCGTGCCTGTTATAGTAGTTAGTTAGAAACTGTTTATGCTATTCTGAGCAAACATTCTTTTAGAGTGACATCATAACATACT
Source organism: Pachyseris speciosa (assembly GCA_016490735.1). NCBI lineage: Eukaryota > Metazoa > Cnidaria > Anthozoa > Scleractinia > Pachyseridae > Pachyseris > Pachyseris speciosa. The sequence goes on from JAEMWC010000093.1 coordinate 1,394,476, forward strand.
GTTAGTTGATGTTGCTGCATATACTTTTTAACCACTAACCTTTCCTTTTGGTTGGTTAGTGCTATTCTGCTAGTTTAATTGGTTTTGGTTTAGTATAAATATGACCTGGTTTGGTCAATGTTTTCAGTTGTGAATTGAAGTCCATTTAAAATTGCTCATTTTCATTTTTCATTTCAGGAGTCTGTGCTTTCCATTTTGAAGGTAATCAAACATATGCTGTCAGAACAGTGCTTCAATAGAGTTTACTTTACCAAGCACCTGACCAGCAAGGTATTGGAAATACACACTGTATTTTGTAAAACATTAATTAAAATTTAGTCAGTCTATATCTCAACCAATCATTAATTTTAATTTGTTTAAAATAACACAATTTCAGTCTTGCTCATCTCTGCAGCCTTAACTCACTCACTCTTTCAGTTAGTGAGACAAATCAGACAACGAACTAAGAAACCCTCTCACCTATTCTCCCACCCTCCCATCCATCCATCCATTCGTCCATCCGTCTATCCATCGATCCATCCACCCACCCATCCATCCATCCATCCATCCATCCATCCATCAACCAACCAATCAGAATTTATTGGTCTCAAAGTGTTATCGTTCATTTAATAACATTTTAATTAAGACTGTTATGTGTACCTTTTACATGTTAGCTACTATTTTGTTGTGCTGTTGCTACTAATTAGGGTGCTAGTCTTCCACTGGAAGTTGTCTGGATGCTTCATAAGGAATGCATAGTTTCCTTTGACACTTACTTGGCATGGTGAGTGATTCATTATACTCTAAGTGAAAGGGAAGAACGTAGTGCATGGTAATCTTTAAACACAGGCCTCTTAGCTACTGACAATAATGGCTGGGACCAACATGTTATGTAGAAGAGAGCAACACTAGCTAAGGTCTTTCTAATCTTACTAGCAGCTCGTCAATGTGGCCGCAGGACCGGAGTGGTGTTTGCAGTTAGTGTGACATTTTTACATATTTAAGAGAACAACCAATAACCTGAGAAACCAGGTTCATGAAGTTGCCTTACTGAAAAGTCTGATACTAGTGAAAATGCAAAGTTGCAAAGCGATCTTATTCAAACTTGAGGAATGTACTGTAAAACTTATAAAATTTTTCACAATTTTTGCAGAGAAATGTATGGCTTATGGGCACACCATGTCCACACTTCAAACAGTTGGTTATGAAAGTTGGAATTTTTGACTTGTTATATGTTGAATTGTATTAAAATCAGATCTCTATGCAACTTTACAGTTTTGCTTCATTAGGTATGGCAAATCAAGCTAGGAAACCTGTCTGCCATTTAATCCAATATTTAAAGACGTCACGCTAACCCCACAAATTAGGCCATGTAATGATGATTTTGCTGACTGTATTTTGCTTTCTTTGTTTAAGCTGTTTGCAGCACAAAGACACTGTTGGTAGGATGTCAGGTGGACTCACTGCTCTCTGTTCCTGCATCATCAACAAGGAAAAACAAGAGAGTATCTTATCAGGTTGGCTATTTTTTAAAAAAGATATTTGTTGTCTACTACAGCTTCATCGTTACACACAGACTGAAGAAAAAAGGCAATTCAGGGCTGTCACTAATTTTTAAAGAAGATGGGGATGTGCAAAGAGTAACCAGGAGTTGAGCTATACTGGGGTATAGTGTAGATGCTGCTTTTCTATGTACCCTGTAAGTAGCCAGGGATCTAACTTAGCATTTCTGGTGGAAATCCATGGACTTCAGCACTTAATGACAAGTCACTCAAGCCTTAACCCATTGGCACCCGTGCCGGCCAAAACCGGCCGTAAAAAACTCCCATGCTTCAAAACATTGCAACTCTCTCAATCGCACGAATATTGCCTTAACTGTTAGTTGTGAGCACGAAATGGAATGCCCTTTAAATTTGGATATCCAATAAATGCAAGAAACGTAGCGATTTTTACCAAATATGGCCTTTTGAGTTTGGACAAGAACGAAACTGGCCGTTTTTAACGTCAAAGAGAAACAACAAAAATGCCCCTTTTTGCCTTCATGTTTTCTTAGGGAAATCATCGTCGAAAAACCAAAACTCAACCATCATAACGAAATTCAGTCCTTTTTCTAGCTTAGAAATGACTTTTTTTGTTCATATTCTTCTCCCGAGCGTAGATACAGCCTTTTGTTCCAGTGCATTCGGGCCTTCCCGACATTTTCCACATCTTGAGCGCATTGCATGCTGGGAACTAACGAGAATTTTTGACAGCGCCCGTTCCTTCCCCCAATTCTTTCACATAGCCACTCCGACCTACTGCCAAAAATTCCTGCTTGTGGTCATCTTCAGTACTCAGAAATTCCAAAATATGTGGCGGTAGGTCAAGAAATTCATCAATAGTCGAGTCCCAAAGGTACTAAGTGTTCGACCGGCCAAATTCCCAGTTCGTCGAGTGACAAGCCAAATTCAACAACAAAGTACATCACCTTGCTCGATTCTTTGAGAAAGTGGACTCTTAGCTACCGTCACGCTTAATGATGCTCATCAGGCAGCCGCTAAAGATGAAAAATGGCTGTAAATTTAGCAGAAATCGCAAGCAAACCGAACTTGGGCCATTGCTGTCGCTTCACGGATAAAAAATAGCTACGTCAAAATGACGTTTTCAGAAACCTTGAGCCTCCAGTGCCTTAGGACAGCACCACTTTTCCCTGGTAGAAAAGAGTCACGAATTGCTATTCATCGTTTATAGGTGGAAAATCACTCCGAAAATGTAAAACCCTGCGGTAGTCAATGGGTTAAACATATCATGTATCAATCAAGGTGCAGCTGTATGAGTTGTATCTTTGAGTTCCTCCACAAGCATATTATTCTAATTAGACAACAACGACAAATTCTCATTTAATGTCTGATCGAAGTCTGAATCTCCCATTTGCTAGCTACCTTGTTGCACGCTCTCAGAGGGTGAGAACTACAGTTGTAGCATGTGGATGTAGTTATGAGACAACAGTTTTATCTTTGGCATTTCATCTACTGGGAAAGTTACAGTTGCACAAAGTTAAAGGGAGGGGTATGTGAGTAATGTGAAGGGCAGGGTTACACTTACTTTACAGATCTTACCTGATCACTGTTCAATAATTGCTAACTTGGCCTCCAGCCCCACAACTCTCACATTTTAGTTCTCTAGTTGAGCCAGAAATCAAGAGGGAGTTGTAAATATTGCAATAAGATTATTTGAATTTAATTGTTTGTAGTTCTTTTGGGACGACTGGTTACATTTGGGTTCCTTGAGAACAGAGTGAAGGAAGGAATGAACAACAGATTGGAGGAGGTAAAAGCATGCAGATGTGTTGTAATGCAAACCAAGCAAAATTTTGAGATCAGAATCAGTATTGTAGATAGTGATGCATTGTCTGTGAGTCCATGAAAATTATGATCGAGTTGAAAAAGTGAAGGAGACGCATGGTGTAATGGTTAGTGTGGTGGACCTCAAAACTGGTGGCCCCTGGTTGAAGGCTTGTTCCTGGCCACTTAAGCTAGAGTCGTTCCACGGCAGATTTTCCGTTCAACTCCTTGGCTAGACCTGTTAAATAACCAGCTACCTGTATATTCTGCTTTCTGCCAGTTCAGGGATTATCAAATTCAAGTGCCTCATTTGCAATGTTTGTTTTCTATGTTGTTGTTATGCAAAAATTGCAAGTCATGACAAGACGTTGGTTACAGTAAACAGTATGCTCGGGGCATTTCATGAGTGAATTGATAACGAACGGTAAATACTTCACCTCTTCATGAATGTTCCTGTATCTCAGTAGCCAGGTGGAGCATTCTACTTGTTCACAGTGGGTCATCGTTTTGTGTTTGTGGCTTTCATTATCTCCTTTCCCTTCTGTGTCTTAGTTTCCATTTATAATAAACGTCTAGAATCTACTATTGACGATATTTACATGCAGCTTTCACAAGAAGTCTTGGATGTTGTCATAGAAAGGAGTGATTTCTGGGCATGCAGGAAGATAACCGAAGGATGTGCTTCAGACAAAGAGGATGAAGAAAGGTTTGGTGTTCAACAAAAACTCTATTTAATGCAGAAGTAGGTCGTTTTCATGAAAGCCGCTCAGATCGCAGTGGATCTAGCCATCTGCGTCAAGACCACCTTTCCCCGGTGTGATTCACCCACTTTCCGCCATTGTCCATTGTTAGTGGGCCAATAATTGTTATAAGTATTTTAAGGCATACTTCATTTAGGGAAGAGCTTGTAGTCAGGATGTGCACATGTACTCTATAAATGGGCTAAGACTAGAAACTCTTGCTGAAGAGCGTTACAGTCAGAAACAACAATCAAATTAGAAATTAGTAAATGGGAAAGTCAGGCAAACGTTATTCAACACAACTGCCTTGGTGTTTCAGCAGTTTCAGTGATGTACCATGAGTTGCAAAGTAGGGTCTAATACCGTGCCTACTATACTACTAAGGTGCAAGTTTACAACCGTGACTACATGTATACCTCTACGTTGATTTTCTGGTAATAACTGTTTTTCTATTTGTAGTATTTGTGTGCTCGAGATTATCAGAAGACTAAATGACATTCCGTGCACTGCAATAAGAAGATTCTTCTCAAGGCAGCTTAGTATGTTTTTTACTAAACAACGAGATGAAGGTAAGGAGAAGCAGAACATTGACAGTTTTTGCAATTTACGAAGCATAGTTTTGAAATAGCTGGAGAAATAGTAAAAGACTGATGTTCGTTAAGCTGGTCAGGGTCATCCTGACTCCCGTACATAAATTTGTAAGTGCCCTGATTGTGTTTCATTTAGCTGGAAAAGATATATTGGAGTATTTTTTCAGGTTGTCATGATCGTGATCGTGAGTTGCACTGTTCCAGTGAAAAAGTTTTGGCAACGTAACATATGAATCTGTCTAAATCTTCTTGTATTTACCCTTTTTATTTGTTAGGTAAGCAAAGCAGTCATGTTGAATTTTTTTTAAACTGAAACTCATTTCTTACTAGTTGATGCTACAGCTTTTGGTATCTGCGCACAGATAATGTTTCCCAATGCGTATCATGTCTTGTCGGAGGCAGATGTGTTGTTGTGTTCTTCTTGCAGATACTGTAGAACTCTGCCATACATTTTGCAAACAAAAGAAATTGAAGTTCTCAGAACTGAACAAAAGAACAAAAACAGTGTTTGAGCAGGTATTTTATAGTTGTTCATTTCTGTTTAAATTTGTTTTTATGAATACCTCCTGGACTGTGTTTAAGGAATGTTTCTTCCCAAACGCTTACTTTACCTGAGACACCAATAACCTTCTCAAATAATTTTTGATTTGCTCAATAAGTTTCTCTTAGCCTTTGAGCCACTGACAGTCATGGAGTGTGTGAAGAATGCACTTAACAAAGATCAGGCATGTGTCAGTTTAATTGTTTACTTCTTGGGTGTTGTTATATTGCTTTGTAACCGATTTCAATGATAAAAGAGGTCATGTGCGCAGTGAAGGCGTGCGCGCGCTGATTACCAACCATTCTAAAGATATGGGTCAACAACGCGAGTGTTTTGCATGGTTATACTTCCACCTTTGATCTAAATTTAGTGAACTCTCTTTCGAGACTTTTGTGTGTTCCCTGGTTTCTAAATTCCCTGAACGGAAATTAGAAATATATATATGTAAATACCTTCGAAGCCATGAGTGGCTGTGTTTGCATGTGTTTGCATGGTACCATAAGTATATTGTTCTACGGCTTTCATGGCTTCGAAGGTATTTACATATATATATTTCTAATTCCCGTTCAGGGAATTTAGAAGCCAGGAAACACACAAAAGTCTCGAAAGAAAAATGTTCCGAGGAATGGCCGACGTGCGATACTACTAACTTTCTAAAGTGGCCACGTTGCCAGCGTGGTTGCTCCGATAGTGTAGTGGTTATCACGCCCGACTAGTAACTGGGGAACGTCGGTTCGATTCCGACTTGGGGCACATTTTTCTTTCAATAGAGATGTGTGTCGAAAGCTGAGTGGCAAACTGTGTTTGCATGGTACCATAAGTATATTGTTCTACGGCTTTCATGGCTTCGAAGGTATTTACATATATATATATATATTAGCACGAGACGCTAGAGGAATTAAAACTTTAGGTGTCTCATCTATGCCTCGTTTGACGATAATCTTTTCTGTTACTAAGAAAACGCAAATGCTTCTTTACATGTCAAGTCGTTGCATGTTTGTAGTAGTTACTCAGTTGTACCCTTTTCAATTGATATTATTAACATGACAAGCATCTGAAATTATCTGAGAGCATTTGCCTTATTTTCACGGGACGCCAACTTTGGATTGCTATTCACTTGGTATCCAACTGTTCTTTGGTCGCTTTCCAGGTCAACTTAGAAGGCATCCTTTCCTTTATCGCAACTTTTGTGGTCCTCATAAGGGAGGCCGCGTCGATGATAGAAGGTATTTACAGAACAATTCACGTTTTGTCGATAATTTACCTTAAACGGTCACAGTAATGTGAAACACAATTAATGAATGAGGCTAGACTTGTAGTGCTGACCTCTAATCATTGCTACTTATAATGTCTATTCTCGATTTTGAAGGTTATGTCAACGATTTGTTGAACGATTCTCTGAATACCAACAACAGTCATTCTCTTCGTGTGGCTTTCCTTCTGATCAGACAAATTTCTCTAGAAGGTGGACATGTTTTTCAGCCCTATATGACGTGGTTTCAGGCAAGTATCTCTTTACCATATCATACATGTACCATAGCAGCCTTATTTGGCTTCGCTGTAGATAGCGTCAAGCTTGAAATAGCTAATGGCTCCTGGTTGCATTCGAATGCTTGAAATCGATTCTAGGTTACGATTTTTCCTATGTCGTTGTTTGGTGTTCTGAGAAAGGCAAGTAGTCAATTGCGCAATGAACCTTCTAAAAGTAGCTGGTGCATTCAAAATTCCAGAAGGATTCACCAAATGGACATTTGTTGTTGATGAGAGGTCGGTTTTTCAGGCTTACAGTTGAATTCAAGCAAACGGGGCAGTGGTTGGAGACAGGATACAGTTTTACAGATATGTTTGTGACCGTGGACCACATGCGGAGTGAGTCCTGTAAAGTTTTTCTTTTTTCCTTAAAGGGTACTTTTGGAGATCAAGGAAATGTGAAGTTAAACAACAAGAAAAGTGTCCAGTTCTTCATGATGTTTCTTTCTGACCTTGTGCCTTATGAAAATCCTGAGTATTTGAAGGTATTGTACATAACTGTAAAATCCTTCTTACTTCGTTTGACAAAACCTATCGATAGCCATAAGTCCTCTGTTTTATGTAATTGCGGAAATAAAGCTATTGCGTTGCTTCCCGGAGGCCAATTAGCTGCAAGTATTGTGTGAATAAGTCCTCTGTTATATGTACAATCGTGAAAATAAAGCTATTTCGTTGATTCCCGGAGGTCAATTGACCACTTCGGCGATGTCACGTAAAATAACGATTTTCGTATTTTTCATATAAACAAATAAAAACCTCCATAGATCGATTCATCATGCCAGATGTAATGGAGTGGTCAATTAGCTGCCAGTATTGTGTGAATAAGTCCTCTGTTTTATGTGTAATCGCGAAAATTAAGCTATTGCGTTGATTCCCTGAGGTCAATTAACTGCATAACTTGTGTGGATAGGTTACTATCATTAATTTAAAAACTAATTTTGTTGGCAAACTAGTCACCGAAAACCCCACCAATCAAGGCTCAATTTTAAGACCAAGTTTAGAATCTTACAAGTCGTTCAGTTAAGGTAACTTTAAGGTATTGTTGCACATGTTATGCCAATATCAATCACTTTCACAGGAGAGGTTTGCGAAGACTTCCGTATTTAAGGATATTTTTTACACCAAGGCCTTTAGTAACAACAGCAATGATGATATTAGCAAACAGCAATAAGAAATAGTGAGAGCGATATTAGAGCAGTTTTCAATTGAGTGTCGTAAAACCAAAACCAAAGCAATTACTCTGACTAATCACAACAGGCTAAAACAGCGCGGGAAAATACGCGAGTGCAAGTCCTGATTGGTTTTGGTTTTGCTTCTCATTGGTTGAGAAAGTGGCGCGAGTTTTCCTGGCCAATCACAGAGCGAAGCAATGCAAAACCAAAGCAAAACAATAATTACTTTCGACACTCAATTGAAAACCGCTCTATTAGCAAACAGCAATAGCAAATAGTGAGGGCAATATTATCAAGAACAAACCAACGACAACAGCAACAATAGAACTGATTTGCACTCCACTGGAATCCTAGGTTCACATCATCAAACCCCCTCAAGTGCCTACCAAGTTCCGTGAGCTTGTTACAGACTACGTATCCTTGGCAAAGACACGTTTGATGGACTTGAAGGTAAAAGCTAAACTATTAATATAGTGGCTTTTGTACTGAAACGAAACAACCAAGAATGTTGTTTTAGTTTTGAGCGCAGTTCTCTCTCGGGTTATGTAAGATGTTTTAAACTTTGGATTTGATGTTGGTTTATTGCTTGTTTGGGGAACAGCATCAAGTTACGTTAACAGCACTGCAAAATTGTTGGCAAATGATCATGCTCAAAATAGCCATCGAATTGTCCAACTTCCCTTTGCCAAAGTGGAAACGTGGCGCGCTGGGATAAACGTGAGCACTACGTTTGTTATTTTTGAATAGGAGCCGGTGGAGCTTATGGGAATGTATGAGGACAGTTCAGGGACCTCTGGAGCAGAGGCGAAGAGTGAACACTCAAAGGTTAGTGTGAACAGGTGCAGCTCAATCTAAAAGTAACGGCTGTTGTGATCAAACTTCCCGCCCGTAAAGTGAGATGAGAGTAAAGTAAGCATTTAAGATAGAAAGTACTAATTTTGGGGCTTTTAGGACAGGATTTTCAAGTTCAATTCTGAGAGATGATTGGATGTTGTATATAGAAAGTTGTTTGGAAGACCAATTGAGATCCGGTTAGATGGGAGGACATTAGCCTTTTAACGAAAACAAAAAAAGTGAACTCTTGACCTACAAGAAATTAAGAAACAATTTATGGTTGACATCGGAGAAACTCTGCAGTGGTACAGAAAATGTTTCACGTATTTTTTCCGATTGTTTCGGACAGCAACCCGACCTTCTTAAAGAGTTATCGCAGTAGAAGGACTGTTTACTGCCTGAAGGTAAACACAGCTGGATCCAGGAACAATTTCCATTCAGTTTTGCTCATAAAATATACGAATCTCCCCTATTTTTGAGATGTTCTTCATTCAAGAAGACAATCCCAGACTTTAAGGTCATGATACATGTCAGTCTGTGCGAAGCCAGGTCTCTCGAACAATAGCGCGCATTTGCGCTCTTGTCAACGTCAAGGATTTCCCATTTTAACTTAAAAGCAATGTCATGAAGACGTCCAAACATAATTGAAGGTTAACAGATTTCACCGTAATCGATTGACAAGTAAGTGATACAAAAGTCTTCAACAAGTTAGCGAGACTGTTGTGACACCATTGCGATAACGTTGCGACTTTTGTGCTGGATATTACAACATTTCTCTTCGGGTTCCAGCCGCACTTGCTTTATTAAGCAACCTCTTACTTGTCTTGGTCTAGTACGTTTTCATTTGAAGAACCAGCTGAGACGATGTTTATCTTCTCTAACATGATAGTAAGTATTTCAGCCTTCTGAAAAAAGACGACAAAACAGTAATGTAAATGGCACTCCTCCTTTCATGTCGCAGCAACTTGAGCAAGCGTCTGCAGATGTTGAAAAAGTTCTCGAATCTTACGAGAAATCAAGGAAGGTCCCAAGCACCGTTATGGAAGCAAGGTAAATAAGCGTTTATCGTGCTCTGAGACCCAGATTGTAGGGGCGAGCGAAATCGGGACGAACGAATGCTTAAAACGTGCGCAGGAAACCTTCGCTCGCACCGATTATGCCCATGAAACTCTCGACCCGTCCCGAGTATGAACCTCTGTTAAGCTTTGAAGGATGATGAGTAATTGTAACTCGATTTATGATGAGCAAGTGAATTTTTAGTACGCCATATCTGAACTTATCGAAAAACTGTCTGTGCTAACTAAAGATGCCAAAGGGAGTTTGACTAAATTCTGCGTCAGGGAAAGTTGAGTTTGATCACAGGAACGCATTCGGCGGACATGAATGTTATATTAGTTTAGGCCCAGTTCAAACGTCGAACTTCTCATGTATCGAATCTAATGCAAATGAGAAAAATCTTTTGTTTTCGCTCATTTGCATTAGATTCGGCACATGAGAAATTCGACGTTTGAACCGGGCCTTACTTGTCTTTTTTTTCTGCATCTCAATGTTTTTTAATTAGATCTTTTAATTCTAAAAATTAAATCCTTTTATTCCAGTATCTTTAGGAAACCTTATTTCATTGGGAGATTCTTGCCTGCGTTGCTAACTCCACGAAAGGTTTGTTTTCGTTGATCATATTCGCAGGGAACCAGCAGTTATATGTGTAGGTGTGCACCAGACACTGTGGGAAAACAAAGAAACGCAGTGCACGTGGATGAAGAAAACTTTTCAATGTCATTACTCAAAAAGGCGGAAGATCCCATCATTTGTTTCCTTCGCGTGTGTTGCCTCATTTTAATGACAGTTTGCTGCCGCTTAATTGTGCAGCTCTCAAAGGAAGGCAATCATTCGTTTGAAATAATGACAGGAGTCCAGAGGTTTTTTGAGGCCTTAGCAGTCTCTGCTTCCTTTATCGCTGATGCGTTCTCCCTGGTCACTAGGTCCCTGATGAAGCTGATTCAAGAACGCAGCTCATTGATGTTCTAAGCAAGTAAGTCTTTGCATGCCACTCTGCTCGTGGTATCATTCCTGGTTGGGGTTTGGATTAGAGCGCCCTCTTAACAGTAGAATAAATCATTAACAAAATGCTCTGGAGTTGGGCGTCACACTTTGTGCAAAGGAGGAAAAGTTATGAAACGCCTTCAGGCTAAGACGATGGAGTTACCAGGGAATTTTGCATCAAGGCGAGAAAAATTCCACCTCAACTTGATATCTGTAAAAAGAGTCCAGAAATATTCATCCTTGCCACTACGTTCGGTAATTATTTTTCGTGTTCGAAGGTAACTGACGTGAATTTTGTGAGTTACATCCAAAAAGTTCAATGAAAATTTATTTCTGGTCAGAGTCGGATTTTTGGGTCTATTTATTACTGATGGACTTTATCCCAGTGGTAACGAGAGAGTCTGTTTTTATTGAGGTTGAATATGTTATGGTTGTGTAGTTTTTTCCGCCTTTTACCGGATTAGGATCTCTTCGAGGTTTTATACAATCCGCCCAAAATTTCCTCAGTTCAAGAGAGTGAGAAAATAATTGCGCCAGTTGCGTTGCATAGACACGTCTTTTTTTTTTTATTTCTTAGGGCTGGCAAAATTCCCAAAAACATGCTGTCTGCCTACCAGTCAGCCTGCGAGAAGATCACCACAGAACAGATTGAAGGTAAAAATTATCCATTACAGAAAGAAACTATTTACAGCTATAGCTACCTTGTGAACGAGGTCAACTCTACACCGCATGGATTGGCTTGCACCAGTCTCCTGTACCTCAGTGATAGAGCAACCTCGTTCCCAGGGTCTCGGAACGAGGTTGAGTGACAGAGCATCCGAAGAAGTAATCGGAAGGTCATAGGTTCGACTCCGGTTGCAGAACTGTGGGAGCTTAAGAAAGGACGACGGCAACGGCGACGAGATCGCCGCAAAACAATTGGTTCAATGAGCAAAAACAATCGCTCGGCACGTGCATTTTACATTTCTTTACTGTCGTCTGAAAAACAACAGACGTGAACTGACCAAATTCAAAGTTTCGTTCGACAATTTGAGTGCGTGACAGTAATTTTTTCTTTCTTTTCTTCAGTTCAACGCCGTGCATATTAATTTAGTTCCTGGATAGTTCTTTCACATTTTAAAAGTTGAACAAGTTGGAATAAACCCGTAAGAGTTATGTTACTGAACGAGAAGTTATATTTTGGAATCACGTTTTTTGTTGCCGTTCTCGTCGTTGTTGCTCAAACGTCCTTTTATTGACTACACTTCTGGCGTTCACTACTTCCAATATAGTGAATGACTTAAGGGGCTATGTCACGGTTATTTTACGGTCTTTGGGGTGAAATTCCGGTTAATCTAAGGCTAAGAACATTTTTAAACACAAATTGGTCTTAGATCTCCGAGAGAAAGAGAAAAAGTTTTTTTTAAAAGAAGACCAACGCATAATCGGTTTGTAATGGTTCTTACTAGCCAGGAAAGCTGAAACCTGAGAAACGGCGACCCACTTTTTTTCAAATTGCAATCCTTTTCCATCCTGACCGTCCATAGCCAAGGAGTCTTATTTTTTATTTGACTGCACTAGTAGAGTAGTTTTGAACAAAGCTGGAGCATTATTTTAGTTTCCATCGGTATAGACATCTCCAGTGGCTTGTTAAATTTATGCCAAAACCTCGTGACATAGTCCCTCTAACAAGCGAGAATTGAGCTTGATTGCAGGTTTAATTTGTTTGTAGCCAATCCCTAGGGGATCTCTAAATCATGCTTCTTTCGTCTGTCGTTTTTACGTTTCTTTTTTTGGTTGGTTTTGTTTTGAAGTGAGTTCATCAGATGATGAAGGGACGCTGAGTGGAATGGAAAAACTCGTCAGCTCTTTGCAAAAGCTAACCAAACTCATCGTGGAGTCAGTGCAATCTTCAAACTCAAAGGAATCAGGCATGTCACAGTTTTATGTTACTACCATCACTGTGCATCTAGCTGTCCATGAGTCTCGTGTTAACTCATTGGCCATAACGTGCCGAAGGTCATGGATTCGATTCTCGTCTCAAGGATTTTCTTTGTCGTCATGAAACTGTTCTTACTTAAGATGAATATGTGAGAATGAATATAGGAAAGTCACATATTTGAACTGAGCATTAAAGAATAAATATGTGCCTGATCATCACAGTTATGAACACTCCTTAAGCAGTAGTGAAAATAAAGCCTGGAAAAAATTCAGGCTTGTTCGGGAATCGAACCCATATGTAGTTTAAAAGCACGTATGATGCACGAAACCTAGGAGGATTTTGGAATCCAGCCTGTGTGTTCAATAGCATGAAACTCAACCTCAGTCATAATGGTTATCGTCGTGCCACGATTCCAGTTTTCCAGTTGCCATCATAACCTGTGACCCGAATCTGAGTCACGCCCTTTAATTATTATACAACCAAACCCAACGTAACCTAACCTAGAATATTGTGAGCTATAAAGGAGAACTGAAAGAAGGAACGTAAGGAACGTTAACCTGGTGAACAACGAGCATCCCATACCTTAACCAGTAGAAACAAATAGAAACAGGCTCTTCATGCTATCTGGCGTTACTCTTCAAAGCTTGAAAATAGGCTTCGCTCTCCTTTCTTGCTTTTTCAACTACGCGCCTCTATTCTTTGATTTACACAGGACGAATCTCACCCCAGTTGTCAATCATCTCTGCAACTATCCAAGCACTCATCAAGTCATCAAATGAAGTGCCTGTAGCCAGTCAGTTCGTAGAGTTGGATGTCAACAGCTTGGACAAGAACTCCACAGAACCGGTTTGTTTATGTTTCCTTTAATGTGTTGAGTTGTTTTTCTTTTTTTGTTTGGTTTTTTTTTTGTTGGCAATTTGCGCCGGACTGGCGTAGCGTAACCTTGGTGATGTCTTTTTCATGCTTATGTAGCTTGTGGGGTATATTTAAGGGCCCTCATGACTGACCGAAAAGATTGGGAGACGTCGTTGTCGAGGACTGTGATCTATCTTTTCATCTATTATTATTATTCTTTGAAAAGGTTCACAATGATTTTCGTTATGTTATGGAGGTGTCTCATGCCCTTTGAAAGGTCATGAAAGAGACCTTTCACTGGAGTATTACAAAGTCGGTGCTTTGGGGCCTTGGTTTTCAGTTGGCTTAGAAACGTTAGTTTTTTTCTGTTTTACCCATGTGTATAATGGACCATATTCGTATTCTTGGTATTGAACTGGATCTAGCACGGAGTGGAGGCTCTTGTGGGGAAATACATTTACATATGAAAAGATTCCCCCGTTTGAGCCTCGTGTGCACGCTAGTTCCAGCTTATTATGGAGAATACGACTAAGGGCTATTGGCACCTTCTAATTTGAGCCTCGTGTGCACACTCGTTCCAGCTTATTATGGAGAATACAAGTAAGGGCTATTGGCACCTTCTAATTTGAGCCTCGTGTGCACACTCGTTCCAGCTTATTATGGAGAATACGAGTAAAGACTATTGGCACCTTCTAATTTGAGCCTCGTGTGCACACTCGTTCCAGCTTATTATGGAGAATACGAGTAAGGACTATTGGCACCTTCTAATTTGAGCCTCGTGTGCACACTCGTTCCAGCTTATTATGGAGAATACGAGTAAGGACTATTGGCACCTTCTAATTTGAGCCTCGTGTGCACACTCGTTCCAGCTTATTATGGAGAATACGAGTAAAGACTGTTGGCACCTTCTAATTTGAGCCTCGTGTGCACACTCGTTCCAGCTTATTATGGAGATTACGAGTAAGGACTATTGGTACCTTCTAATTTGAGCCTCGTGTGCACACTCGTTCCAGCTTATTATGAAGAATACGAGTAAGGACTATTGGCACCTTCTCATTTGAGCCTCGTGTGCACACTTGTTCCAGCTTGTTATGGAGAATACGAGTAAGGACTATTGGCACCTTCTAATTTGAGCCTCGTGTGCACACTCGTTCCAGCTTATTATGGAGAATACGAGTAAAGACTATTGGCACCTTCTAATTTGAGCCTCGTGTGCACACTCGTTCCAGCTTATTATGGAGATTACGAGTAAGGACTATTGGTACCTTCTAATTTGAGCCTCGTGTGCACACTCGTTCCAGCTTATTATGAAGAATACGAGTAAGGACTATTGGCACCTTCTCATTTGAGCCTCGTGTGCACACTTGTTCCAGCTTGTTATGGAGAATACGAGTAAGGACTATTGGCACCTTCTAATTTGAGCCTCGTGTGCACACTCGTTCCAGCTTATTATGGAGAATACGAGTAAAGACTATTGGCACCTTCTAATTTGAGCCTCGTGTGCACACTCGTTCCAGCTTATTATGGAGATTACGAGTAAGGGCTATTGGCACCTTCTAATTTGAGCCTCGTGTGCACACTCGCTCCAGCTTGTTATGGAGAATACGAGTAAGGACTATTGGCACCTTCTAATTTGAGCCTCGTGTGCACACTCGTTCCAGCTTATTATGGAGAATACAAGTAAGGACTATTGGCACCTTCTAATTTGAGCCTCGTGTGCACACTCGTTCCAGCTCATTATGGAGATTACGAGTAAGGGCTATTGGCACCTTCTAATTTGAGCCTCGTGTGCACACTCGTTCCAGCTTATTATGGAGAATACGAGTAAGGACTATTGGCACCTTCTAATTTGAGCCTCGTGTGCACACTCGTTCCAGCTTATTATGGAGAATAAAAGTAAGGACTATTGGCACCTTCTAATTTGAGCCTCGTGTGCACACTCGCTCCAGCTTGTTATGGAGAATACGAGTAAGGACTATTGGCACCTTCTAATTTGAGCCTCGTGTGCACACTCGTTCCAGCTTATTATGGAGAATACAAGTAAGGACTATTGGCACCTTCTAATTTGAGCCTCGTGTGCACACTCGTTCCAGCTCATTATGGAGATTACGAGTAAGGGCTATTGGCACCTTCTAATTTGAGCCTCGTGTGCACACTCGTTCCAGCTTATTATGGAGAATACGAGTAAGGACTATTGACACCTTCTAATTTGAGCCTCGTGTGCACACTCGTTCCAGCTTATTATGGAGAATACAAGTAAGGACTATTGGCACCTTCTAATTTGAGCCTCGTGTGCACACTCGTTCCAGCTTGTTATGGAGAATACGAGTAAGGACTATTGGCACCTTCTAATTTGAACCTCGTGTGCACACTCGTTCCAGCTCATTATGGAGAATACGAGTAAGGGCTATTGGCACCTTCTAATTTTGTGGGAAAATGCTGTGAGAAACATCCATCCATCCTTCCGTCTGTCCATAAGTCAGTCTTGCAATTAATAATAATAATGATAATAATAATAATAATAATAATAATAATAATAATAATAATAATAATAATAATGATGATGATGATGATGATGACTTTATTAACAGCATTTCCACTAGGTGGCTCTTCATCCGTTAATATTTAACTAAAGTTAATTACAATTAAAACAAACCTAGGAAAAACTCTGTTAAAAACGCTAAGTAGTTTGCAATTAAGGAATTATTCAATTCATCGATCGATCGATCAATCTATCAGTCAATAATTTGTTTTTTCTTTCAGCATAAGGTGGTGGATGCCTTATTAGAAGGGTTTTGCCACACCTGCGCAGCAGTAATCGGATGTGCGCCAGAGTCATTAGATCACGTGAAGAGGTAAACCGTATCCAGCTTCTTCTCCAAGCGTTTACTAGTTATTGGAGGTCATTTGATTTGCTCAATAACGTTAACGTTACCTTTCTTCAATAATGTAATACCTGACATCTTCCGGTCATGTTGTAAAATAGCAGTTAGAAATTCAACACTTTTTACAAAACGTGATTTCGATTCTAAAGCCAACCAGAATCAAAATTTAACAAATCCTTCACCTCAATACCTAGAAAATTTAATATCACCGAGTTGACTCATTCGGTGTAGCGCCCATTTGTAAGTCAGTAACAAATCTCTATTTTACCTCATGGAACAGGTATCAGTGGGTCCCTGATTTTGTCTCAATGATCGCCTCCCTATCATCACTTCATCAAAGCCTTTATTTTCAGTTATGGAGTAACTTGTGCTGTAAGGTAAGAGTTTGTCAGTCCAACCTCCTTACCATTCCTTATTCCATAAAATTTACTTAAATTTCTTACGAAGGATTTCTGAAAGGAGCTCGGTCACGATATTTTGGTCATTAATAGAGACATAAAAAAATGCATTTAAATAATAGGAAACAGTGAAATTACACTTTGTCAGGGAAGATAGGCACCAAGAGACAAGAATAAATGCAAATATGGCGTGGATGGTGAAGGATGGTGAAGATTGAAACGAATTACAAGTGCCCTTTTTGAAAATTTGAGGCTAAACTTTTCAAAATCCAATGACCGTGGCCGAGCTCCTTTAAGTCTGGAGGCAGCCTGGAAGAATGGTTACGCCGCCTCATTTCGGAGATTTGAAATCCCGGCGCACCGGGCACAAGGTGGAGTTGTAGCCCAAAGTTCAACTACTGACCTACACAAGCAAAATAGCCAGCTGGTCTGCCTCCTGTCAGTAGGATGCGTTGATCTTGTAATGTTCAATTATCGTTACTTGCTTTTAAAGTGCACACGAACCGAAATTTCAAAGCCAGTTTTTTTTCTCAAGTATGAAAATAGGTGTTTCAGGAAATATTTTGAAGGGAGAATAATTTACTAAAACTAGCTGGAACTTTTTGGGAGTGCGGCGAAAGTTGAGGCTTTCTCACCAAACTTCTAGACAAGAACCAGGGGTCTGGTGAATAGTCGTGACGTCATTCGTGCTTCACTGTTTTTGTGATTTCCGTGGAACAAAAATGTCGGAGAACTACCAAGATTCACTATCGGGGCCGAAAGCTACGGATAACTTTTTAGGTTTACGCTTTTTCGCGTTCTCCGCCATGTTTCACGCCTCGCAGTGAACATGCACACGAATGATGTCACATAGACCTTTTGACCGCTTGCAAAATGTCTCAAATTTCGCGCCACGGCGGGAATTTTGGAAACCCTACAAATAGCGAATCCTCTTCACGAAAAGGAGAGAAACGACTGAAAATGAAATATGGGGAATATAAGCTGTGTAAAAACGTAAAAGAAATTGGTAGTAAATTTTCGATTCATTTGCACTTTCATTATTAGACTGGGGTGCCTGTAAGCTAGCTTGTAGTTGTCAAATGTATCTCTGCTATAAGCAACGACGACATTTTCATCTGCATCTGCATCTGCTTTTGCATCTACATCTACATTTGCATTCGCATTCGCATTTACATTTACATTAACAGCTAAATTTGTATCTGCATGATCATGTGCGTTTCCGTTTGTGTTTATATTTACATTCACATCCTGATTCACATTCACATTCTCATTCACACCAGTCTGAGTCTGCTTTTGAGGCTGCGTTCCCGTTCGTGTTTGCGTTCGCGTTTGCATTGCCATTATATTTGCGTTTGCTTTTACGATTGTGTTCGTATTTACATTCCCATAAGACTTTTCAGGTGAGTTGGTGAAGTGATATAAATATTGCTGTTTAATTGATCAATCAACGAGATTCTAAAGAGGCTCTTGAACGCGTTTACTGTGTTTTCGTTGGCAGTAATAAAGCAAATCACACGCAGTATATTTTCTACAGGGTGAATCAATAAAGAAGGAAGTCGCATACGGCTTGGCTGTGTTTGTTTGTCACTTATCCACGCACGACTCTACTATGCTTCCAGTGCTTCTTAAAGGAATCGACCGTTTGGTGGAAAACAATTTGCCAGGCGTTTTCACGGTAATAACGTACTCATTTTGGGAATTCGCTGATGCTTAGCATATATCCCGCATACGTAATAAAGTAAAATGCTAATCAATGGGGAAGGACCGAAGCAAACGATGGGAACCAAACTATCAAATAAAAAAATCAAATTTCTTTAAAATACTTCAAAGGACTAATGAAAGTTATAAAAAAGAGGAGGAACTTGCCATTGGTAATTTCGTCTGGGATAAATGGAACAGATGGAATGAAGGCTGTTTGTTTTAAAGTGCACATAAATCGAAATTTCAAAACCAGTTTTTTTCTCCAAAATGAAAATTGGTGTTTTTAGAAACATTTTGAGGGGAAAATAATTTACTATAAGTACCAGGAACGTATTTTAAAATGCGGTGAAAGTTGGGCCTTTCTCACTAAAATTCTAGACAAAGACCTGGGATCTGGTGAATAGTCATGACGGTATTCGTGTGTTCTCGGTCAAGTGCGTCACTCTGTTTTGTGAGGTCCGTGGAATAAAAATGTTGGAGAACTACAAAGATTCACTACCAAGGCCACCAGCCGCGCAAAACGTTCCAGGTTTAAGCCTTTTCGCCTTCTCAGATACGTTTTACGCTTGAACATTACACACGAATGACGTCACAGAGACCTTTTGGCCCCGCGCAAAATGTCTCAAATTTCAGGCCACGGCGAAATTTTTGAACTCCTACAAATGGTGAAACCTTGTCACAGAAAGGAGGAAAAAATGAAATATGGGGATTATAATCTATGTAAAAACGTAAAAAAATCGTAGTTAATTTTCGATTCATGTGCACTTTAAGAGGGCTTTACACTTAAGCTTGACCCTACAAAGACTTATAAAATCATGCTTAAAATGCAACGCAGATGTCATGCTTCTCGTAATGTTTCCTTACAAAGGAATCTAAACCATATTACTGCAAGTGGTTTCTAATTCATTTCATTTTTTGACTTCCGTGACTCATAGCCACTTTAATTCTATTAAACTTTGCAATTCTATTTAGTTAAGTCGAATTCAGCTCAGTTCATTTCATTACAGTTCTCTCCTAAGAGAAACGACTCCGACGAGACAGCAAATGTTATGTAGTTTAAATTTTGGTCAGGTTGTTCTCGTTTTCAATTGTTTTTCTTTCTTTGTAGTGTTGGGCTTAAAGTCCTCTTGATTTTGTTTATCTCGTTTCGTAGATTTGTTCTTTTGTGGATGTTCTCTGTGCGCATGTCCCGTTGTGGACCAGTCGATGTATGGAGTTTTTTCTCAGGTTAGCGAAAGTGAAAGTGAAAGTGAACACTGATCATCACATCGCATCAAATATATGATTTTCATATATTCATTCTCATATATTCACCACTCACGGGTATACTACGAACCAACAAAACGACCAGCTCCCAGATGGCTAACAAGCGGCTTGTTAGCTCAGTCGGTAGAGCGCTGCACCGTTATCGCAGAGGTCGTGGGTTCGAATCCCGTACAAGCCTGAATTTTTTTTCATGCTCTATTTTCACTACTGGTTAAGTAGTGTTCATAACTGCGATGATCAGTCACATATTTAATAATTAATCCGCAGTTCAAATATGTGATTTTCATATATTCATTCTCATATATTCACCACTCACGGCTATATTACAAACTAACAAAACGACCAGCTCCCAGATGGCTTGTTAGCTCAGTCGGTAGAGCGCTGCACTGGTATTGCAGAGGTTGTGGGTTCGAATCCCGTACAAGCCTGAATTTTCTTCAGGCTCTATTTTCACTACTGCTTAAGTAGTGTTCATAACTGCGATGATCAGTCACATATTTAATCATCAATCCGCAGTTCAAATATATGATTTTCATATATTCATTCTCATTATTTGTTCTTTTGTTAGATTCTCAACCTCTTGCTTACAGCATGTACTGCAAGTGTTTGATACGAATGTCACAGAACTAAAGGCCAACGTTGGACGTATGTTTGAGTTTTATTCTACTTCCCTTTAGCTTTTCACTAAATAGGAGCTCTAACCCAGTTTGTAAGGAAGGCACTTGGGTTTTGTTTTCATGTTCTATTTTCTCTAGTTGCTCGTTCAAAGGTTAGTAAAATAATTTACGGTTTCCTCGCGGAGTAATTTTCAGTTTGTACCTTCAAATTTGTAAGTTGTGCGGAGAATCGCCGAAATGTTTCAACGTGATTCTAATCGTCATCTTGGGAGGGTTATTCAGTTGGCAATTCATTATTCATGGATTATGACTCGATTCAGCTTGATTTTTTTTTCAAGCAATCTTTGCAATCGTATCTGTTCGCAGTCATTTAGGAAAGTATCATTTCTCTGTTAGCTTCTACCTCTTACGTCTTTACCGCCTGATTCTCAAGTCAAACATCTCAGTCTTCTTGTATGTAAGTTCACACATCTTTGCCATCCTTTATTATCTTTTTCTTCTTTTAGGACATACCGTTTACGTATCGCCAGTGATGTTGAAAAAGGTTAGTCAGGGTGTCAAAAAAAAATCCGCGCACCCTGTGGAAGCGACTCACGTTTCATTTGTTTGTTTGTTACAGATGTTCTATCTTTTTCATCGTCTGAATGTTTGTGGTGAGACAGACCTCTTCAAGCCAACACTCCCAGCAGGTAGGTCTTAGAGTTTCGAGCGGCTGTTTTGACGACGCACTGACAGTTACATAATGCTGCATTAACGGATACAAATTCTACTCTGAACGTCTCAGCTTAAAGTGCCTGACACCGGTTTCCAGCAAGTTTACTGTAATGGATCATTACTACCAATCCTTATACGTTTTTACGCTTATAGTGGTATTAAACCAATTGCCCAATCATTGGTAAACAAACTATGGCTATTTTCTTGACTTAGAAGTGAACACAGAGCCTCCTTAAAGTTTTGAAAATTTAAGGTGGCTCTGAATCCGTTCAATTAATTTTTTTTTAAAACTTTGCGAAGTGTTGGATCTTGACACGCTAATTACTGTTCAACGATAACAAAAAAGTGGGGGTCACCGAGCTATGATTCTAACACGCCGGCCCACACTGCTCGCTACTATCTGATCATCCTGGAAATAAAAAAGTAGTGAATATGTGGCTTATTCCACATCCTATGGACATTATTGCAATCAAAAGCTGTTAATTGACTTCCTCCTGGCCTATGTTTGGCCTTTTAGGAGCTGTACTCAAATTACAATACTTATAGGGACATCGCTTGCCAGGGGAGCTTGTGCGAGTTAAATGCGCAGTGGTACGCGTTTGCTATAGAGTTCGCAACTTTTGTATTCAACAAGAAAATGGGAACATTTTCATTGTTTCTGCTTAGAAATTTGCGAGAACGAGGTAGTGATTTGGAAAAACGAGTAACGGTCTTCGATTTCTCTAAATGTCTACACCTACTTAAATTAATTGTGTTTAATTATTTACCGTAATTGTTTTCTGTAGGGTTAATAGAAATGTTTCTTTCATCCAGCCAGAGCGCTTTTTTCACGCCAACATTATTTTTTCACTGTCCCATGATACGTTCTGTGTTGTTGGTTTGTTTGCGC
Source organism: Pachyseris speciosa (assembly GCA_016490735.1). Classification (NCBI taxonomy): domain Eukaryota; kingdom Metazoa; phylum Cnidaria; class Anthozoa; order Scleractinia; family Pachyseridae; genus Pachyseris; species Pachyseris speciosa. Next base: position 1,416,474 of record JAEMWC010000093.1, read on the forward strand.
AGACAAAAACACTTCCGTAAACACTTAAAATTCCGATTTGTTCCTTTTAGATGTGGTTTACATAGCGAGAAATTTAACATCTTTGCAGTCATTCCATCTGTGGAAGGGAAAAGAAGAAAAGGTATACTCGGTGATTATGAAACGATTTTGTGCCTCTCTTAGATTAAACGCAATTTCTGACTAAAATGCGGACAAACTCGCGCAGGAGATCTTGAACATTTTCGCAGATGAACACACGGAGCAGGGGAGCCAATTAGAGCAGGTATTGGGGTATTGTTACTACTGCCCCTGGATCTCGGGTTCGAGTGTTATTCAAGTCGTCAGCCTGATTAGTTGTTGTTGCATCTAATGTTCCGTGATATACTCAGTGTCAGTGAATGAGTGACGAAGCTGTGTAACCCACCATTTACTTAACAATACTCTTTTCAGTTGACGTTTTCTGAATGGTGTCGATGGGAGTTGAGGATATCAGCCGGGGATGATTTCTTACCAGAGACTGACAGGTTGGCTTTACAGTGGATCTCTCTCTAAAACTCCGCGGTAAACCAATTACCCCTCGCTATGGTCGCATCACTTACGTTATGTGAATAGGCTAGTTTCGAATTGTGGAAGAACGAAAGAACCAAGTCGAGGTTCAGGGGAATAATTTGCATTTTCTTTTGTCAAAAACAAGCAATTCGAAAATAGCCTATTATTGTTTTTTTTTTTTCTTTTTTTGGGGGGGGGGGGGGGGGGGTGAGGGGAAATGATAAGGGAGGGGTAATTAATGTACATGTCACGCATTCGAGTCGTGTTTTCAATGTCAAATTCTTTTAAAAAAGAAACAGGAGAATTAGGTTTTAAGCCTTGCCTAGTTCCAGTACCGGTAGTCGTTGCTCTTCGCCTTTCATCCCAGGCCCTCACGGTCAATTCGTTTGGGTGACGTACATGTTAGGAACACGTGCCCCCGATACGGGTTGACCGCGGGGAAATATAGAGACCTCCTATTAACCTGGCAAGGCCAATCCCAGATTTTAAGAATTTAATCTGCTCTAGCAGGCCAAGCACTGGCATCGGTACTAATTTAGGAGCACCGATTTGAAACTCTAATAATACCCAAGAGATGATGAGGTAATACCTGTGTAGAAACCGCAGCTTTGTTCCATTTCACAGGCGCATCTACCATCTTTACAGCGTGTTAGACCACTATCTACCGCTGGGGTCCCTAGAAGGTGGCTGTGATGGCTGCGCAGGGAAAGCATGTTCTGTTATTTTTGGTGCGCTTCTTGACTTGGAAAACAGGTAACTGAAAAACTTTGAAAATAAATGAGAGTTTTCTTAGATAACTCCGTTTTTCTAAGAAAGAAAAAAAAATAAAAAACTAACCCATCCCGTTTAGAAAATTATTTCTCCTCGCCTGACCTACCATCTTTCTGAGAAAGTTAATTAAATGCTCCATTGCCTGCTCCATTTTCCCACGTTCTTCCAAGTTTTGAGGTACCTACTTCTAAACTACCCCTGTCCAGGAGCCCTGCCCTGTCATATTAACACAAACAGAAAAGTTAGGATGCATTATTTTGTTGAAATTTTATTTTCAAAATTTTATTAACTTTTTCTTGTCCAGGTGTCCACAAGATCGGCACAATCTCGACGCCAGTCGAAATGACATGATGAACTTGTTACAGGTTATAAAACAGTGGCTTCTTATATTTATTGATTAGTGACCTAGTTTATAACCGTCGTAACCTCGTCTAGCAAGCTACTCGGAGTGCGCCTTGTGTCACTAAAATTTGGTTTAATCTGATTTCTATAGGAACTTGTCCCTCTGCTAACTCCGAAGTCCTGTGGTGCAGCTCTTGTTGAGTCGGCAGACACTACACGTGTTCCATGGCTGATAGAGCAGTTGCAATCCAGACTGGCGGAGGTATTTGTGTCAATCGGGCTGAAGTTGTCCTCTTGTAATGATAATGATGATGATAATAATAAATATGAATTTCCGACAGTACAGTGCTAATGACGTGGAAATTTATGGGAAAGTCCTAATTTAATATATCTGTATTTGTGAGTCCAATGCTCGTGCTCATCACTTTTCTACTGCGTGTGAGCACAATCCGTGATAAGCGTTAGGTATTTAGATACAAGCTCAAATGAAAACCAGGCTCACCAACAGATTCGCCATACTCACATTAGCACGTCAAACCCGAGGAATTGTGTAAGTTTGATTTCACTGAACGATTTCTGGAAAGAAATGTTTAGCATCGGCACCAAAACCTCAATCAGATCTCTGCCATACATCGCAGTTTTTCTAAATTCAGTGTGACAAATCTATCAATGAACCCGATTTTGCTCTTTTAATCCAACATTTGAAACTGTCACGCTCTTAGCGAATTTGGGCCATTGAACTGTCAATTTGATTATGATTTGTGATTATGAGTGTATAAATAATGATTAAAGATTAAAGATTATGATTATTATTATGATCACGATTTATCATTGTTTGGCTGCCTGTTCGCTTCTTTGCACCCTACAATGCTGTCCCTTAAAATGCTACTTGCAAGCGATATTTAGATGATTGGGTTATTTTAGCTTTGCGTTTGGGCAAGGAACTCGATAATGATTGTTCTAACTAACGCTTAGTTTCAACCTCCTTTGCTTCCAGTTCTGGGTGACCACTAATGAACAATTCGCCAGGACGTTTGCGACAGATTGTTTTTTTTTTTAATTGCAAGGCTATCTAAATGCTTAATTGAGTCTCAAAGCAACAGCTCTCCTTGGATTTCGTATTTAACGGCGCTAACCTTGGCTTCTACGTCGTAGTTTATTTAGTCGCACCATTTTCATCTTCCCTTTGTTGCTTTAAATCTTTGAGCAGGTTCAATCCAAACTTGACAAGAGTAAATCTAAAACGTCACAGAACTACGACCTACTTCAAGCATCAGAGGTTTCTTCTTTCATGAAGTAAGGCATTTGGTGAAACTTTTCCCTGTTACCAGCAGCTTTTTTGATCATTCTGCGCACTAGTGCTCGACAAAGACGGCTGTAAACAACCGTTATATGCTGATTAAACGTCTTTCAGTCCATCAAAAACGTTTGCACTTGTAGTTTAAAAGCTTATCCGTTGATTTGTCAACAGTTCAAAAGCTTATTCCATAAACATAGTTCGGAATTGAAAGTAAGTGCAATTATAAACTCGCTTTTTGTATTCGCTTCACAAAACAAAGCCGAGATCTACTTGCTTAAAGCTACTGGTGTAAACGTTTGAACTGATTTATCGGAATTAGAATGCTTTTCGACTTACTGATGTATGAACAAGAAGAACAACAACAACACTTTATTTCACCCCAGCATCGCCAAGGGCCAGTCTTCACTTCAGTGCGTGAAATTCTCTTCTAGTGTGGGAAAACGGTGATTTAGTGAGTCCTATCGGTATTACCTTTACCTGCGATTTGCTTTAAACGTAACGGATTTTTTAACATATGAGCTAGTTACAGAAAAGCATTAAGAAATGGAAAACCACTTTTGATATCGAAATCTTGTTCACCGAAACAGAGCATAATGACACTGAGACTTAACTGACTTCTTCGTGTTTTTTATATTTTAACTTTTTAATTTTTTTTTCCAGATTGGCCATGCACCTTCCTCCTTATCTACTGTTCACTGATCTGTTGGATGAAGTTCCTCAGGTGAATTCGCTCAAACGTGTTGTAGCTGTTATTAACTCCTACCTGGTGAGTTCAAGCTGAGAAAGTACCAAGACTTGTCCAAACTATAAATGCGTTCAGGGCTCATACGACCTTAAATAAGGCATGAATTAACGAAGAATATGGCTTAGAGTTGTTCCAAGTTACAATCGCGTCCAGTTGATTATAAAACGCCAATTCCTCATGAGTTCAATTTGGTGCTCTCGGGTGAGTGAGTTACTTTAATTTTGTCTTTTAAAAAAATCTGCGTTTACTCGCCATTCTGCAAGATGTAACTCATTTTCCCCCACGAAAATGGTCCTACTGTTTTCTTAAACTAAACCAAGACACAGAGGTAGAACTTGAAACGTTAGCCCGCGTTTTTTCTAGTTAGAATGCAACTCAATCCTCATCACTCGTAGCGGCCGAAGACATTTATCCTAGAAGAGCCTTTGATGCCAAATCGGTATTTCCCGTATTGGATGCCTATGGCGTTCCGTCACGTCAGTTGCTACGTCTGGTAGAGGCGTGCCAAATTATAATAAATATGACATTGCTTTTGTTTCTGTTTCATTCAGAGACCTTACATGAGTGAAAGATGCTGTCTCCCATTTGATGTTACTCTTCACATATTTAAGGTGCCTGTTTTGCTGTTTAAACAATATTCTGCAGTTGCCCTGTCAAAGCACGAAACATTTTATCCATCAGTCATTTGCGCCTGTTGCATATGGCATGAATTTTGACGACTTTTATTTCCGAATTCCCCAAAACAGTTATAATACACAGAGTTATTGACCCCAAAGGTTCTCCCACTAGGAATACCGCTACCGCGTTCTTTGAAAGTAAAAGACATTTGATTGAAGTCTTGCGTTGGGAATACAAGACCGCTTTGTTTGTTTGTTGGTTCCATTTCAATGCCGAAGAATAGCAGTAAACATCCCTCGTCAACTGTCTTGGGTTTGTTGGATTTCCTTTCAATGATATCTCTTTCTTCTTTATTTAAGGCTTTGCTAACTTACACCAGAGGATCTCTGAGTCCATCACGGTAATGAACTGAAATTGCAAATGTTCTCAGGCTTTTGCTGTTTAATCCCCCACCCCGGGCGGTGGTACTAAAAAAAATTAGTGCGGGGAGGTTCCGCCCCGAGATTCGACCAATTACTCTTTTTATATACCATTTTTGACAGAAAAGGTACCCCTTTCGTATACCTTCCATCGACAAATGGCACCCCTTTCGTATACCAAAAACAGGAAGTCTTCTTGTCATTTTCATGTAGCGTTCAATAGAAAACAGTACAGTCGTAAGGTATGTGTGTTCGAAATAATTTAATGAAAGGCCCTTTTAAATACCTAAATGACAGATTTCCCTATCCTTTTATATACTTCGACTCGTGAAATCCCTACCCTTTGATATACCTGAAGCGTGAAAAAAGTACCCCTTTCGGGCGGAACCTCCCCCGTATAGGCCATTCTAGGGAGTAACTCCCCGGGGGGTGGGCTTAACCTCTCTTTTTTAGCGCACGTCAATTTTCAAACCTACTTACATCGGTTTGTTTCTTTATGTCATTTTCCTTCAGCGCACCAGCTGGTTCTCAGTTTATCTCAGAGTTCCTCAGTGACTGTCCCTTACTCTTTGTTTCCGTTCAGGTAAGGTTTTGCCGTGTTTATCGCATTTAATTCTCCTTCAATCAGGCGAAGGACAGTACACTGCACGTAGACGTTGAATTGTGTCCTGCCCTCATCTTCCAGGGGTACTCAACTGTTCAGTGGAGAGTAATTCGCCTTTGAACTCTGATTTTCGTAAATGAAACGTGGCCTAATAGATTCACAATGGGGAAGTAGCCCCGTATTTGCTGTTTTTGGCAGTCAAAATTATTAGCTAGCATTTTCCGAAAGAAAGTAGTTCCTTAGAATGTTCATGGAACATTCAATTCAGCTAGCATTTTTTCAAAGGAAGATTTTGTTCCCTAACATTTTTGGGCAATTAAAATTTCAGCTAAGAAATCGGAATATATCAAATTCTTCGAGTTAACGAAACCGTCACTTTAAACAGACCTTATACAGCTTTTGAATGAAGGGGATTAGTTTCTAAAGAAACTGTGGTGCTGCGTCTGTGGGGGAGTGAAACACGAAAATTTGGTTTATCAACGGAGTTGATAATGTAAATTGACCACCGTACAGGGATTCGATTAGCTGACGTTTCGAGCGTTAGCCCTTCGTCGGAGCGAATCGAGGAATTGTGGGTTGTGTATGGTTTATATACAGAAAATGGAGCTACCCTATTGTTGGTAACATGGTAACGTGAAAAACAGGAACAAATTAATTGAATGAAAAGCGCTCGTTGATACCGTGGGGATTAAGAGTGCCGATTTGAAAAATCAATTTTTGCTCGAGATGTAGGGAAAGGCCGGAGATCATTTTCTGTTGAAATATGGCAATTTAAAACTGAACTACAAGGGTGCTTATGGCCAAAAGTCATTTTGACGGTATTTCCTCATGGCTTTTTCAACTGTTGATATGGTAGATATAGGCAACGAAAATACGTCGACACTGCTTGAAAGGTCACCTAGTAAAATAGGGATACTTCACAAATTAATGTGATCAAGTAAGCTGATCGAAGCCACTCAAAAGGCACTAGGGCCACAAGGTAGCGGGCATTACCCCTTAAATCTGCCAAAGCAAAGATTGAGCTCTTTGCTTTGGTAGATTTAAGGGGTAATGCCCGCCACCTTGTGGCCTTAGTGCCTTTTGAGTGGCTTCAGTTTACTTGATCACATTAATTTGTGAAGTATCCTTGTCACTCCAGCCACATCCCACAAGCTTTACGTTTTCACCCAGTAAAATACCCAAGTCTGGGGGCCGTGACTTTTAAAATACCAAAGTTATGGCTTCGCAAAGTCGGGATATTTTATAGACGTTTGTTTTCTGGGGGACACAAGCTTGGGACACGATCTTAGCTGTTGTTTTAAGACCCTGGTTTGTGCCTCGGTCTACAGTACAGCAATCTCATACGCTAATGTGCAACGTGGCTGAACTATTTATGGATTTTTCCTGAAATCCTGAAGAGTGGCTGTTTAGTTCGAGTTACTATGCTTCCTAGTTCCTTTTTGTTTTTTACAATGTGAGGTTTGTAATACTGCCCCGGGTATCTCGTAAAGACAATTACTTACTTTTCGTTGACCATTTTGTTGCACAGCATTACTGGAAGCAACTCAGGCCTTTCGCTACAATTCAGTGGGACGTCACAAATGGCTCTTTTAGGCTGGCCGAGGTACTTTTAAACTGGAAAAACAGGTTTGTATCATATGGCCATGTCATATCATCATATCATATGACTTACCTCAGAGCAGCTTCAGCAACGACGACGGCAACAGCAACGAAAACGTCATTTCAAAATGTAACTTCTCGTTATTGTAACTCTTTCGCGATTTTTCCAGCTTGTTTAACTTGTAATATGATGACGAACTATCCTGGAGCGTAATTAGTAAAAACGGTATTGAAGTTGGGAAAAAGAAAGAAGAGTTCACCGTCATACGCTCACGTTCTCCACAAGACCTAAAATTTGGTCGTTTTGCGTTGTCGGCAATGAAATGTACCCAAAGTGTAAAATGCACGTGCAGAGCGATTGTTTTAGCTCATTAAGCCTATTGTTTTGTGACGTTCTCGCTGTCGTTGCCGTCGCCGTCCTCGCCGTTTGCTTAACACAGAAAAGTTTTCGTTATTTTAACTCTTTCTCGTTTATTGATTGTAAAATGTGCGCGTTCTATGCAGGAACTAAACTACTAGTAAAGAAAAACGAAAGAAAAATTAACGCTCATGCACTCACGTGCAGAGCGATTGCTTTTGCTTAGTTAACCTATTGTTTTGTGGCGTTCACTTCGCCATAACCGTCGTCGTTGGTGAAGCTCCCTCCCGTCTATTGAGGCCTTCTAAGTGATGAAAGGGACAAGCTACATGGCTCCGAAAACAGGCGACAATCTTCTCCCAAAACACCGACAAGCGACAGAAATTGGCAGATGAAAGGCCCGACAGTTTGCGACAGGGACAACTCACTTTCCATTCCTCTTTTTTTTCTTTGCCGGGGCAACAGTGACATTTGTTCAGATTGACCTTTTTTATCACATGACTTTTCAAAATAGCCGACAACAACGGGGAATGATGCCCTCGACGGAGCCTGGCAACAAAACTGGAGTGTCAAATCGCCACGATCCGCGAAAAAATTCGCCTAGTGTGCACGCGATCGGCGTATAAAATCGCCTAGTGTGTCGTATTCGAAAACTTTGGTTTTGATCGTGTACGCGACGATGGAATGAGCCAACAGTACGAAATGTCCTCTTTGAATCAAGTCAGCTACTACATTGTGCAGCATAATAAAGGACACCTTAACAATGTACTACTCGCTAAGTTACATTTCAGGATTTTATTTTTGCTGTCCTACCTTGCATGTATAGCATAATAAACCGCACCACGGGAAAACACTCCTGAATAGTCACACTTTAAAGTTTCATCTGCACGAGATTCAAAGTAAGGAACAGGTCTCTTGACTCAAGATTTATGACTGTGAAAGGATCGAATAAAGAATTATTACTTTTTCCTCTGCTCTCCTTTACAGAGCTGAAAATGGCCAAAATGTTTCTTTGAGAGAATTGGAAAAATTTGACGTTTGTGTGGTAGCAGCTTGTATCGCTGGGAACCTTCGCCGGATAAACTGGTGAGAAAACTGTTTTTACTGCTAACGTCCTCGTAATATTTCGTGAGATATACAAATCAAATTAACTTTTACCATGTTACTCTTTTAGGGCCTGATTACATGGCGAATTTCACCCTGCTAGCACAGCCTTTCTTTAAAAACTCCGAAAGAAAGACTC
>JAEMWC010000093.1:1430000-1440000 GCA_016490735.1 Pachyseris speciosa
AGAGAATTTGCCTGGGTAAGATTTTGCGCGTCCTTTCTGCCAATTTGAAAGTTATTAAGTGTGAGCTTATTTTATTTGCTTTTCTGCTATCTTGCAGAAACTGTTGAAGTGTTTTCCATGGACGCTGTTGGTGTTTAAACTTGGTAAGAATTGGCATGTCTGTTGCAATGTAAACACGTAAACACGGAGTTTGAAACTGTTTTGGCGGGGGAAAAAATCAGAGAAAACAACCATGGTATAAAGCCAGTGCAATGACCATTAGTTTAAAAGTCGTTAAGTTTTTTGTTCCCTTGATGGAATAACATTGGAATTGGCTTCTTTGAGTATTTGTTTACATAACCAGATAAAAACACTCAAGGAACACGCTGACAAATGAAAATTTACAGCCAATGCTGCTACCTTGCTCTTTCTACCAATAGCCGTCTCACAATCCTTTCACACCATCTTCGACAATCTTTTTTTTTTCAATAGACGGGCAGTGTGAGTACAAGGAAGATCTCAACCGCCTCAGGTAGGAGCAACAACATTCCCTTGACAGTTTTAATTTTCGTTGATTTCTTTCTTGTTGTTTGGTTATTTCTCTTTTTGTTTGCTTATTGTTTTTAGTTTGTTCTCTTTACCTCACTACTATGGGAAATGTTTGAGACCAATTTTCGCAGGAGAATTACCATTAAACAATGTTCCGAGTTACAATGTAACATGTATATCTCCTTGTTCATCTTTAGGACCTTAATTCTCAAGAATCAACTGCTGAGGTTGCATCCTGCCGTTTTCTTCAGGTTTGTCTGTTGGTTTCTTTGTTTGCTCGTTTTGTTTATTCAGACGACAACAGTATAAACAAGCACGAATAAAGCTTGGAAGAAATCTAGGAAGAATATTTTTAGCCGAACCATAACAGTATGATAATTAAATATGTGAATGATTCTCATACATTGTATATTCATTCTCATATAGTATGATAATTCGCGTTTTCCCTGTTCTTTCGAGAGCTTGCATGTGTTAGCCTGTGTAATAGTTTAGTGACTTTTTTTATTTACTTTTTTTTTTCTTCTTATATATAAATGACTGATCCGTCTAGATTAGCTAGTGCTATTTGCGGATCAGTCACGTTTGTAAATGTGTTGACATTTTAATTAAAGATCAATGTTCAATGTTCAATGTGTAAATACACCATGTTTGAGACCAAAGTCGAAACCTTGTAAACGAGTGTACTTTAGGAAAGTCGTTGCGTGAGATTATGTTACATACTATCAACTTTTGTCTCTACGCTAAGGATCTGTTACTTTCAAAATGGTACGAGAAAGTTTCAATCACTTGTTGTTACCTCTTTTTCAGTTTCTTTTCAAACTTACCGAGTGAGGCTTTACGGAAGGTACAGTATATTTTCTTTGTGCTTTCTTTACGCACCAGTGTACATGTCTAGTCTACAACTAGGTGAGCCTTCTAAACTCTTCATTATCTGTCTCTCAAATTGCTTTCATGTTCTGTCTAGCGTTGAGTGATTTGTAGAACATGATTTCGCAACTTTGAAAAGTTGCCCGTAACGGAACGGCAGGTCGTGCTATAATTGCCTTTAGCAAGCTAATGGGCAATGGGTGGGCAATAAATAAATAAAATTAAATTAGCATGGTACAGAAAACTATCTTAAATTCCGCAACAGTTCTAGCATTTACAAGGAAGAAAGGTATCACGTTCCAGACTGGAGCAGTTCTAGCAATGAAAACTTATCATCGCAAAATTGATGAGAGCACTGCTCAGCTGACTGCTACCGTAAGTTATGAGTCAGGCTCCTGAAAGTGTTTACGATCAATCTTTCTTCTCTTTCTGATGCTTGTGTTTTACTTTACTGTGTTGCCTTGTTGAGGTCAGATTAACCTGCAGCAACACCAGTGGTACAACCTTGAAAACAGTTGCCTCGCTAGTCAACTGAAATTTAGTTCAATACAACAAGTAAACTCGATGAGAAAAAGTTGAGATAAAAATGACTACTCTTCTTTTTGCAGATGACGACGCTTAGCTGCTTTCTTGAGACAACCTTGTCCATGTACAATTCGTTTGTTTATCTTCGAAAAGAATGCCTTGATGGAGTTGTAAATAAAACCGCAGTGTGCTCGGTAAGTGACAAAGAAGACTGAAGACATGACGCGTTCACACGAAGTTCAAAACTTACCTTTGTGTTTTTGTCTACATTTAATGTTGAGGTCGTTTTTGGTGTTCAAGTTATTCCCGGTCCCAGCGCAGGGCGTGCAACAAGTGTATCTACTACGTGAGTCATGAAAATTGGTCTGCCCTCTGCAAAACAACAATATAAAGTGACAATATATTGAGAAGACGAACACATTACAATAAATAATAATAATAATAATAATAATAATAATAATAACAATAATAATATTTCTATAGCGCAAATTAACATGTAGATATGATCAAGTGACAATGAAAAGGCGAACACATTACAATAAATAATAATAATAGTAATAATAATAATAATAATAATAATAATAATAAATATTTCTATAGCGCAAATTAACATGTAGAAATGATCAAATGCGCTTTTCAAACTATGTGAGCAGAAACAAATAATTCAAATAAACATAACATGATACGAATCCCAACTGCCCGGAGGCAAGCCAGTTGGCTATTTTCAAGGATGACCGAGGAGTTGAACCAGGGACTACTCAGAACAACTCCAGCTAGCTGCTAGCGGCCAGAGCGGGATTTGAACCCGGGGCAACCGCACTGAAATCCAGCGCCCTAACCGCTCGGCCATCCTGTCTCCTCGTGGATATGTCTTCTTTTCTCCTTTCGAATTTCACGCGTCGCTTAGGCATTTTAAACTCCTGAAAAATTCTGCCACCCTATAAAAATGCCCCATTTCGCGGCCAGGTTGACATTTTTAAATATTGGATTAAATGGAAAAACGGGTTCACAGATAGATTCAAGATAACGTATTGAGAAAAAACCTGCGACGTTTCGTTTAGTTCTCATTGGAACTTGAGGAAATGTATAACAATTCAAAAATTGCGATTTTAACAAAGAAATGTGCGGTGCGATGAGTGAGTGCAAGGAAGTTATACATTTTCTTGAAAAAAGGTGAAATTCAAACTGGTAAAATTCCTTGAGTTTGAATGGGATGCCTGTGAGCCTTCAGTAATCTATTTTTGAGTCTGGTTTTGTATTTAATGCTAACCATACGAATTGCTAATTTGATGACGTTGACGACGGCTGTAAAAGTGTCCCGAGTGACTGCACCTTAACTCCATTACATTCCGATGCATTTTTTGGTCTAATTTTTCAGCCTCTGCATTTGGATTTCTGTCGTCAAGTTTCCGTGTTTGTTCGAGACTGTGTGTTATCTTCTCCCATGGAAATTATCAAGAATTTACCCAAGGTAAAGATGCTGCCTCTTTTAGTTAGTGCGCATGCGTTCTGTGCATCAAGGCATGGTTTAAGTTCTTTTTGCTTTTTGCTTTCTATTGTACGTTGATCAATGCAAACACCGCCACGCGCTTGCAGTTGTGCATTTTGCTGCACAGGGAAAAACGACTGAAATCTAACATGATTTAGTATAAAACTACCAGCGTTCTATCACGAGTGCCGTTCTTTGATTGGCTACGCTACTTGCTATCTATTCTGTGATAGACAGTGAGTAGTAATTGTCAACAAAATGGCGGCCGCATCTTCGCGTTTTTGGAGTGTCTCTGAGGAGGATTTGGATAATTCACTTGTTTAGTTTTGAACGGCTGGTTTACACGTACGACTCAAGCGCGACAAAAATTGCATTGAGTTGCGCGACAAAAATCGCCTGTGTAAACAGGCCTTAACATGGTTACCGATATCGTAGTTTTCCCTCCTTGTGAACATTTGCTTTTTTGTTTTTTCATTTCTAGGACGTTATCATGTCGTGTACCTCGGAGCTACGTCAATTTCTACAAAGTCAGCTGTCAAAATTCCAAGAAAGATAGCAGAAATTGCAACAACAGAAATAAACCTTACAGCAAACCTACTGCGTTCATGGACGCATAGTTGAGTTCATCTTGAAAATAAAAATTATGGAATTGCCTCCCTCTAATCTGTGTAGGTGTATTGATTGTGAATAAATTTATTACGAATAGCCCAGTTTCGAGTTCGCCATGACCGCTGAATAAAGGTACTGAGAACGCATTTGTACCGGGTCAGCCTCGACCTAAAGTAAAATATTTACAAATACCGGCTGGAAGGTGCCCCAAGTTTGAAAATTAAACAATAGACGGAGCTGTAAACAGGTCATCTCGCTGGAATTTGTGAATATTTTACTTAACGTCGAGGCTAACCTTGTACAAATGCGTTCTCAGTACTTTTATTCAGCGGTCATTGCGAACTCGAAACTGGGCTATTGCCTGTTGAAAGTACTGTAAACATGATTACGCCTTTACACCCTTTTGAGACGTAACATAACGAAGTGGTTGGGGTACAGAACTTAATGTTGTGCGGGTCCTTATCTATATATAAATTCATGAACCAAATTTAGTGGTTGTTTCCTTTTCAAGCCGATTCCGCTGAAATTTTAACAGGGATTTTGGTGAATGATGAAATGGCGTCATAATAGCCCATTTTACAATAGCATGCTCAGTGACCCGGCCTATGAATGGAAACGAGGCTGGCGGTGACCTAGTTTTGATACAGACCTCACCGCTTTTCTCATGTAAATCATGTTCTTATGCTAACTAGTCCACGTTTGCATGAGAAAGACTGAGGTTTGTATCAAAACAAAGTCACCTCCAGCCTCGCTTCTACTCAAAGGCTTGGTCACTGAGCACATAACTGTAAAATGGGCTATTGTCGTTTTACCGGCAGATACCGCTTTACGTTGATTTTGTTAGAACTGCGGAAAATCAAGTTTCTGTTCAAGTTCTCTGGGTACGAAACGCAGTGGTAAATCAGAACCTCTTGTGATGTGTTAGACGCAAATTTTGTAATTTCAACTGAGACTTTATGACAGTTAATGGCCTTTAGGGGCGTTAAAATATGAAGAGTTGACACCTTCAGACTTCTTTTTTCTTTAAGAAGTTTAAGTTATTTTTTCAGTTATGTTTTCGATTCAATTTATTTATTTATTTATTTATTTATACGCCTTTAAAATTCATCAGGATTTTTATAATAATTATAAAAATTATTGTGCTTCTGTCACGTCACAATACAGTATATAGAGTTTATCTCTCTCCAGTATCAATTCCTGAAATTCTATATTGGTGATGAAAACTTGGACTCAAAATTGTGGTATTGCCGTCTCCGAAAATTGTACTGATGAGTCGATATCATTATTACACATCGCGCACTCGTAAAGATGTAAATCTAATTTTGATAATTCACTACCATCAAGCTCACGTGCTGTATTACATTCCAGGAAAAGGTGTTTCATTTAGATTTTCGTTGAAAATTATGGTTTTGAGAGCAAGTAGCTCTCAAGCCATCCTCGGAGACCCAGGGGCAGATAGTCGGGACGGGACAAAGATTCGGGACGAGCTTAAGTTTACAAGACAGTCGGGAGAGCCCCTGGGAACATTTCTTTATCGGACTCGTTCCAGAAACTATTGAAATCCAGTTTCCTGATTGGGCGGAAATTTTCTGGCAAGGAATTTTTTTCTGCCCAATCGGCGATCAGCTTATATATCGCACTCCTTTCGTGACTTCTTATACCGAGGGTCAAACGTCCAATTTCCTGTCAGCCATAGTTACGATCGCTGTATCGACACTTCGAGAAAAGTTATGATGGAAAGGGGCCCTCAAAATCCAGATATCGACAAATTCAACTTCTACTCAAGCAAAAATCACTTGTAAGGAACCAGAAAAATCAAGGTGAAGACCGATCGCAGGTATCGTAAACTTCACGCGAAGAGTTGTTGCAGATTGTTGACAACTCGGCCACAATTGTTGTTGTTTGGTATGAGCTTTTGTTTTTCTCTGGTGTACTCACAGGCAGTGGACCGCTCCTGAAACTTTTCGGGCGATGGAATTTCTGTTGCATTGGCCAGGCAAGTTTACCGATCGCGGGAGTGAAACGCAGCCGTTGAATTTTGTTTTGCTCACGAAATCGAACCTTCCACTGCTTACAATCTACTCGAAGTCGCGTCTCAGGTGAGCTCAGCTCAGTTTCGAGAGACCTTGAAATGGCCTGAGAAAATCCAGCTTAAAATAATTTACCTGTAGTCGTGGTTGTCTCTCCATCCGCTTATACTATGGCAATCATGAAAGACCAGGTTAAGTGGTTATTAGGTCATTGGGCTTGAAGGCTGCTTTTGTGTGGAAAAGTACGGAGGCCGAAATCACAAACCAATTTATCAAATCAAAATCAGTTTCCCAATACTCTGAGATTCTCTTGCATACAGATGCCGTTTTGACGTTGATGTGAGTTCAGATTATGCTTTTGAAATAGGTGATTACCTTGGTTATAGAGTAAGACTCGAATAGAAACTACTCCAGTGTTTTGGGGGTAAAGGAATGGAAAATGGCATGTATTATGTTAAGATGAAAACAGATTTTTACAAACATAGCATATAGACACTTAATGTTTTCCTTACTATTGGTAGAGTTAGCATAAGTTTTTGAGACCTTAGCAGATTTGTGGCAGATGTTTTGCATGGTAATTGGGGTACAATATTGACCTGATACCTTTTGTAGCATTACAGGGCTTTCATAGCTCCTAAGAATAAGGCAGTGTGATATGGTATTGCTGAATATCTTGTGCAGTGCACTTGCTGTGATTAGCCTATTACAGGTGTTTCAGTGAATGATGATGGTAAACTGACTTGTGGTTCAGGAAATTGTTTGTGCTTTGAGAAACTGTTTCATGTTAAGGGAAACTGATTTTTGTTCTGGTAAATTGATTTGTGATTGACCCTTTTGGGCCGCTGTAGAAAAGCAAAGTGAAAGACCAACAGATAACAGATGGACAATTAAATTTTAAGAACAATTTTAAATTTTTTTGTACCCCCCTCTGAAACTGAGGTTGTAATTTCATCTTGGGTATACTCATTGGAAATTTCATTTAGTACAAGGTAGACTTCTCCTGAAGTGCTGGCAGCTGGCTAAAAAGTGGCTTCTTTAAATTTTGAGCCACCTGCTTTTCAATGAATAGTTTCCAACGTTTTTTGGAGGCTGTTTAAATTCTCATCAACAAGCCACCTTCTGTTAGATTCCAGTCAGCTACTCTAAAACCTAATAAAAACTCTGAGGCCATAAGGTTTGTGACAAATAATCACTACAATATCCAACAGATTGCATTGAAAACTTGAATTTAAAATTACATCTCACTATCAAGAAAACTTCTAAACAAACAAAAACTAAATGAAATAACAATCCCTTCTAGTTTTATTTTATTGTTTATTTTTTGTTTTTGTTTTTTTTTGTTTCCACTTTATCTAAAGGGGATATCTTACTGAGTGACCATGTTAACATATTTTGTAACTGTATTCAGGTTATGGGTATGGTTTGTGTGTAGTGTTCTTTAGTTTGAAACTTACCTGAAAATAATTTAACTATACTTAGCAATACCATTGTATCAGCCTGTTTGACTCAGTGAACTGCATAGTTGAGAATGATTTGTCAATAGGTGGTTATCAAGGGTCGTTCGGCACAAGACACATTTACACTATGCAAGGAACTGAAAACATGGTTCCTTAATTAACTGGAAGCACTCTGTCATGTTTTAAAAATTGTCAAGGAAGAGGGCGGTGATAGGAAGAACCCATTCCAAAATTGGTGTGATCTCACAGGAGAAATCATGTCTTTTCCTGGTGTACTACTGGCTTAGCAATCACAGCAACTACAACAGTATCATGCAAAAATGGAATTTAATAATTGTTATATTATGGATACACTTGAGCGTTTATAAAAACAAGAGTGCGTACAAGACACTAAACATCCTGCATCAACTTGTAAACAACTTTATGTGAAATTTTGCTACCTAAAAGTTGCAGCACAGTCAACATAATGTAAATGTTTCCAGTAAGGCCTACTGTAAATCATGTTTTTAAAACTTTTAAAAACTAAATTTTTTCTGAGCTCAGCACCACTGTGGTAAAAGAGTTCATGGAAAGCTTGTGCAAATAACCATGCATCTTACATGTGCACACAATTAGCAATTATCACAACTGCAAGGCAATCTGCAATATTTTTATGCACACCTTGGGAAGAAAAGCATATTGGCCAACAGATACCAGTCAAATATATGAAAACCAAAACATTGTAATGTATCACAGTGTAACTGTACACTTTCTCTAAGGCCTTTTTGTGGTCTCTCTCGAAATTGAGCTGAGACGGTCGATTGCAAGGTTCGATAACTTAAAACGCCGAGCTGTGTGCTTCTCGCCCGATCGGCAAACTTGTCCGGCCCGTGCAACAGAAATTTCATCGCCCCGAAGAGTTTCAGGAGCGGCCCACTGCCCGTAAGTAAACCAGAGAAAAAAAGCCCAAACCAAACAACAATGATCCTAACCACAGAAAGAGACCGAGTTACACGCTGTTCTTCGCGTGAAGTTTACGATGCCTGCGGTCGATCTTCATTTTGATTTTTCTTGTTCCTTGCAAGTGATTGTTGCTTGTTGTTTGTGGGTCCCTTGCCACCAAAATGTTCCTCGTACATAGGATAAATTTGTCGAACGAACGAGACAAGTGGAACCACTAAAAATATGGTCGACAGCAGATTGACCGCTTACTTGTTGGTGTAAGGAGTCACGAAAGGAGTGCGATATATAAGCTGATCGCCGATTGGGCAGAAAAAAAATTCCTTGCCAGAAAATTTCCGCCCAATCACGAAGCTGGATTTCAATAGCTTCTGGAACGAGTCCGATAAAGAAATGTTCCCAGGGGCTCTCCCGACTGTCTTGTAAACTTTCGCTCGTCCTGAATCTTCGTCCCAACCCGACTCTCTGCCCCTGGGTCTCCGAGGATGCTCTCAAGCCTAAACTGAAATGCTCAAGAAGTTCATACCTCAAGATTTCAATCACACGTGTAATTACTCAAATTTAATACTGGCAAACCGCAAACATAATGT
Source organism: Pachyseris speciosa (assembly GCA_016490735.1). Lineage (NCBI taxonomy): Eukaryota > Metazoa > Cnidaria > Anthozoa > Scleractinia > Pachyseridae > Pachyseris > Pachyseris speciosa. The sequence continues at coordinate 1,439,035 of JAEMWC010000093.1, forward strand.
ATTTGACCAACTTATATGGAGTACTTAAAAGCAGTTTTCTATGAACTCAAAAATATTTCGTGCATTTTCGGAATCAGTCCTAACAGTTCGTGTGCACTCTTTAAAAAAACAAAACTAGTATTAAGTATTGAGATTAAGGGTCCTGCAAAAATGTTTTGTTAACGGTTCCCTCTCTGATAGCCAACCTCTAACTTGCGGTATTCCTCAAGGAGCAATCCTTGGACCTCTTCTCTTCATACTCTATATAAATGATCTACCAAATTGTCTCGTTAATTCACATCCCAGAATGTATGCAGATGATACGCATTTGACTTTTGCCAGCAACAATGTTGTGCATCTAGAAGAAAGTATGAACGATGAACTAACTAAAATTACTGAATGGTTAATGGCTGATAAACTCACTCTTAATAAGTCAAAGACTGAGTTTATGTTGATAGGCTCAAGGCAAAGGTTGAGTACTTTTCATAGGACCCCGTCTCTTACTATCGATAGCAATTCTATAAAACAAGTTGAATTTACGAAATCTCTTGGTGTATATATCGATGAAAATTTAACTTGGAACGTACATATCGAAAAAATGTCTAAAAAAAATTGCTTCTGGTATTGGAATCCTGAAGCGAAGCAGGTCTTTTGTTCCCTTTGAAACGCTGCTATGTATCTATAATGCTTTAGTTCAACCTCATCTCGATTATTGTAGTGTCGTATGGGGGAACTGCAATAAATCTCTTGCCACTAAACTACAAAAACGACAAAATCGTGCTGCGCGTATTTTGACCTCTTCTTCCTACGATGCCAATGCTGATAAACTCTTTTTAAGACTTGGCTGGAAGAAACTTGATCTTCAACGAAAATTAAAAACAGCCACTATGGTTTATAAATCACTTAATGGTCTCGCCCCTGATTATCTGAAATATCTACCTATTCTCCAAGGGATTGCGAAGGCAAACTAGCTGTTCCACTGCCCCG